>PVIJ01010539.1:0-59615 GCA_004024925.1 Scalopus aquaticus
AAAAGGAACTCTTCTACACTGCTGGTGGGAATGTGAACTGGTCCAGCCACTATGGAAAGCTGTATGGCGATTCCTCAAAT
Source organism: Scalopus aquaticus (assembly GCA_004024925.1). Taxonomy (NCBI): domain Eukaryota; kingdom Metazoa; phylum Chordata; class Mammalia; order Eulipotyphla; family Talpidae; genus Scalopus; species Scalopus aquaticus. Next base: position 81 of record PVIJ01010539.1, read on the forward strand.
TGCTCAACATGGAGCTCCCATACGACCCAGCAATCCCACTTTTGGGAATTTACCCAAAGGACACAAAAACACTAATCCGAAAGGATACATGCACCCGTATGTTCATTGCGGCACTATTCCCAATAGCAAAGGTATGGAAGCAACCCAGATGTCCAAAAATAGATGACTGGATCCAGAAGATGTGGTACATATACACAATGGAGTACTATTCAGCATGGAAAGAAGATAAACACATGCAATTTGCAGCGACATGGATGGAATTAGAGGGAATCATACTCAGTGAAATAAGCCAGAAAGAAAAAGAAAAATCTCGAATGGTTTCACTTATAACAGGACTATAGGGAGGCCGGGTGGGAGAGAGACACTCAGCGGTGGGAGAGGGGGGAGGGGAGGATAAGGGCACAAAATGGAAGAGAGGAGAATACAGGGGACCATGGAGATGGATCACGGGTGAATTGGTGGTGGGCTGCCCAAGGGGAATACAAAATGTAAAAGGCATAAATAACAATAAAAAAGAAATGGAAAAAAAAAACTTAAAGAAAAATAAAAATAAACAGACATTGGTGGCAGGCATGCTGAGAAAATGTAACCTTGGAACCTATACAGCATTGTAAACCAATGTTACCTCAATAGAAATAAAAATAAGTAAAGCATTTGGGGGCTAATTTTTTTTTAAATGACAACAACAACATAAAAGAAACCACTAAACTACCAATATGGTTGAATTTAGATAGGAAAAGTTACATACAGAAAGCCGAACAGGCTGGGGTGGAAATGACTGTCTCACACCCACTCCTTTACCCCGAGTTCAGTCCCTGCCCACCCCATTACCTTCCAATTCAAGACAAGGAATTAAATACTCAGCCAGAAGCAGAGGCTTCCTCTCCAGGCCAAAGGGTCAAACAACCCCAAAGCAGCCCGTGTGTCACCAAACTGTGAACAAAGTCGTCAAAACTTCCAAGAATGACAAAGCCCAGCAACTTTGCTGCAGATGACAAACTTGCTATATGGCAGGCAGGGGTGGAGTGGCAAGGAGAATGCTAATCACAGCCAAGAAGGCCTCAAAGTCAGGCAGAGTTAAAGAGTGGAGGAGTGACAAAATCCTGTTTCTTGACCTGGATGGTAGATACACTGGCACCTTTCAATATGTGTATTTCTCCAGACAAAATCCTCTTAAATGAGGAGCAAAAAAAAAGAGTGGGGTGTAGGAGAAACAGGCAGATTTTCCTCTAGAGGAATCACATAGGACACAATGTTTTACAAAGAGACATTCAGGCCATGAACCGTGAGCCAGGAGCAAGACCTGAACCCAGTTTGCTCAGCTTCCTCAGCTCGTCCCCAAGGATGACCAGCAAATAGAGTGTGAAGGGGAGAAGGGAGAAGACTGGAAAGCTGGTGAAAAGCAAGCTGTGACGTGGTTGGGTGTGAACAGCCCTCAGCGCCTCAACCACACCCTGAAGAGAACACAGTGTCCAGCGATGTTGCTGAGACCAAGGTTACTGGCCCAGCAGACAAACATACAAACACACGGGCTTGGCCTGCAGCCCTGAACACAGCTTAGCTTCAAAACAAGTCCCTCTCGTCTCAATGATGTTTGAAGTTTACAAGCACTTTCTCCTTTCTGGAGTTCATTTTAACTTCCCCAAAACCCAGTGTGGCAGAAAGGCAGGCATTCTGATTACTATCTGATAGATGTGGAAACTGAACAGAGAAGAGTGGTTCGGTCAAGACATTGGTTGGCACAACCAAGTCTAAAATCTAGGACTCCTCATGCTCTTCTCTGGAAGCCTTTTATTCCATCAGCATGTGAACCTAGGAGCGTGTGGAGCTCACACAGAATAAGGCTGAGGATCTTCTATCCACTCTCCCCTGCAAACAGTAATGAATTCAGCTCATCCATCCAGGATCAGGGTCCCAACAAGGCCTCAAAATACACAGAAATCTCCTGATTTCTTTCACAGAGGTAGAAAAACCAAGCACTTGGGTAAAAACAACAGGAAATAATTCAACATTGCTATGCTCCTCTCCAGCAAGAGAAGCGGGACTGCTGAAAGTCAGCTCTCCCCGCTCTCCATATGAGACTTACCTGGGAGGAGTTTCCGGGCTGCCTCCTCAGCCATCCTCAGGAGAGGTCCAGAGCAGGGCCATCCAGCCTCCACCTCCACTCCTGCCTTCTTTGACAGCAGGTGAGCAGACAGAAGTCCTCCTACCACTGCAGATGGCACAAAAGGCAAAAGTCAGAGCACCAAGGATCAGTCTTTCCCTTGTGCAAATTAAACCGAAATGCTGCTGGGTGGCTCACTGAGAAGGGGCTAGAGGCAATGAGTGAAAGAAGAGCCCCTTACCCCCACAAATTGTTACAGTGTGAAACATAAAGTTTTTTTTTTTCTCTCAGTGAGTCACAGAAGCAATAGCTGTTTTTTTTAAAGGCACTACTATGTACCAAGCACTAAGTACTACTGTCCCCTCTTCGGATCAAGATTCTGAGGTTCACAGAGAGGAAGTGAAATGCCCTGGCTGATGCATCTACCAGGTGGTGGGGACAGGTCTGTCTGACTTCAAAGCCCATACTCACCCCTCTTGGTCACTGTGTCTGTTTCCCAATACCCCCCACAACCATGTGGGCAGGGAGAGCGGCTATAGCCTTCATGATGTTAATTTACCTTTTTCAATTTATTACATAATGTTGAGGACTTATAAAAAGACACAAAGGTTCAGTATCTGGAAATATGAGTAAACAGATATCCAGAATAGCCCTCTTATTGAAAACAACTGGTGACCCTGAGCTTCATTCTCCTTTCCTCTGCCAGAGGGAACATAGGAGATAAGGGCAGGACTTCCCTCAAATGGGGAGTCTAACTTGATCTCTCCATCCAGTTAGGATCTGAAGGAAATATATACTCTGTGTAAGAATTAATTAAACAAACCTGACACACCTCTCCTAGTGAAAAGTAAAGAAAACTGCATGCCAAGTAAAGGAAAGGAAAAAAGAATCTCCCCCAGGAATAAGTTACTACAAGTTGGTTCTCACTGAGTTTTACTGTCTGAATTCACACTAACTGGGCCATCTGGAAAACCTCACACCTTTAGCAAAAGTGGCTTTGAGTAGACAGGGAAGAGGCAGAGGTCAGCAAAATTCTATCTGGAAGAAGCCACCTCAACCCAATTATCAAAGAATCTCACACATAAAATCTAGAGGATGAGTGTATGTTTAAAAATAAATAAATCACAAACCTACAAAGAAACAAAGCATTATGAGTAAGAGCCAGCAGAAGCAACAGTAGAGCAGATTTATCAACAATTCAGTTTTAGAATTATCATGGAACACAAAACCATTACATGTAATATGTTCAAAGAAATAAGAAGTTGAATTATGAGAAATTCAGAAAGAACCTATAAAAATGACCAAGTCTATTTACAAAAGAACCAAATGGGAATTTCTACAGTGAAAAACACAATAATTGAAATTTAAAATTACATGAGTAGGTTTAACAGCAGGTAAGATATACCTGAAGAGAGAATTAACAGACTTGAAGATAGATAAAAAAAAAAAATCCAAAATGCAACATAAGGAGACAAAGTGATCTTTTAAAATACACAAGGGACTTGGGGGATACAGTAGAAGGTATAATTATATCTTGTAGGATCTCTAAAAAGGGAAGGGGGAGAAACTGGGGAGAGTCAAAATCTTAGTGGAAAATAGTTAATAATTTTCTAAACCAATGAGTGACATTAATTCTTAAATCCAAGAATCCCAAGCAGGACAACAAAAAGAAATCCACACTTCTATACATATATCACAAATTGCAGAACACCAAAGAAAAGAAAAGATCTCAAAAGCAGTCAGAAACTGTGTAGTAACAAATGTAAAAGCTGGGTGATGTGTGTGTCTGGTTCATTACACTGTTTTCTCCATTTTTTGCATTTTTGAATATCATATTAAAAATTTTTTTTAAAAGGAGTGGGCAGCCAGAGTGAGAAATAGATTGACAGGTTACTTCTTAACAATATAATAAAACTAGAAGATAATGGGAAATTTTCTTCAATGTGTTAAGACAAGAAACTATTCACTGACAACCACATAACAGGATAAATATCCCTCAAAGATCAAACAAAGGCAGTGAGATAAAAACATTTTCCTACAAGCAAAAGCTGAGAAAGTTTGCCAAGCACACACCTGAACTCAGGGACATTCTAAAGGGAGTAGTGCAGACAGAAGGGAAGGGATTGCAGGTATGCCGTCAGAAACACAAGAAGAAAAGAGGGTCAAAAAAGTGGTAAGTAGGTGAGTGGATCTCAACCTTCAGCTATATAGAACGATAATATTTAGAAGGTTTAAACAAAGAACTAAAACATTTAATTGTAGCATATAGACGTGATGTCCTCAGAGCCAGGTTTTGTATTATTCAGAAAAATAAAGACTATTGGCTACCATGTGGGACAACATAAATATAAAACATTTATATCATAGCAGAAAATTCTATTGAACTTTCAGGAAGTTCTATTGTTAAGGGTCTCCTAACCAACAAGCTCCCTATTACATCTTTCTTGTTCACAGTTGTATGCCTAGAATCAAATATATGTTAAATACATGAGTAATTCCAGCATTTCTTCCAGTCTTTTCTCAGTCCCCTGCTCACTCTCATGTCTGAAAATGATGAGGGCTCTCAAGACCTCCCCATCCCCTACCCTACAGGAGGGAAGAAGAGCTCTGAAGCTCTGATTTTGGCCAAGTATCCTGGCAGGGTTGGCCCTTAAGATCCTATTTACCACCTCTTGGTTGACACAGAGACAAAAACCTCCATGCTTTTTTTCTTCCAGAAGTTCTAGAAGGCAGCCCTCACCTCGGATGTTGGTTTCAAACACAGAGGCGTTCACATCAATGTCAAAGTCCACGTTGTCCTGGAGCACTTCAACCACTCTTTGGAATTCTGTGACATTCCCCAATATCTGGAAGGAAAGCAAGACATGCCAGTAGGGATCTCTCAGGCCCTAAAGGTGCAGGATTCTGAGTCTGGGCTCCTATGTTGCGGTGGCCCTCCCTCATTCAACTTAAGAACTATAGTTTCTGCCCTATGATTGGTGACAGGAGGAAAAAACACAGAGAGCTGATATCAAGAGACTGGTTAAATAAATTCTTAGATACTAATTCAAGATCATTGTGTACTCACTCAAAAAGAAACTATAAAGACTAAAGAACACATAAGAAAATCTTAGTGTGCCATTTGCAGTACCTGACTAATAGTTGAACTTTCTCTGGTCACATTCTTCCTTGTGGAAAACATGGCAGCTTGGTTGGCCAAACACTAATTTCTGATCTTTACCCTCTAGCCTCCCACCACAGAGGCTGGAAATTCAGCCAAAAGCAATTCTGATACCTTTAATTCTGATAATACCATACCAATTTTCCCTTGAGGACTCATCCTTCTTCCACTGTCACTCCTGTAATTTGGGAGAGCCTGACCAATATCCTCAGCTGCAAGAATGGACACTTGATCTGGACCAGCCAACAAACTATATATCCCTTGGCCAAGTGATTACTTCAGGGATAGGTGTATGACCCAAGCCGTATCAGTACAACCCAGTTCCTGGAATTAATAGAAAAGGGCTGATTTTTTTCCATACTTAGGTTACTAATGAGTAGGATTCTAAGTCTGAACTACTGTAGGCTATCTGGACAGCTTACAGAGAGCCTGCAAACACAGCTGGCATAGGCAGAGAAAAGAGAGAGAAAAGATGGAAACTGATGAGAGTTTGTATGTCTGAATCCAGCTGGTCCTGAAGCCAGACTTTACCTGTACTTTTTATTTATCTGACTCAGTATACATTTTCTTCTTGTCTAAATTGGTTTGAATTGAGTCTCTGTCACTTGCAACCAAAACAATCTTGACAATCTCAGCCTTCAGGGTCCTCTATGATTTGGACCCAACCTATCTTTCTGACCAGTCTCTCACTGTTCATTTAACCTATTCTCATTCATTTCAGCAAAACAGTACACACTATTCCAATTTCCTGCCTTTGGATATGCTGTCTCCCAGAAATCAGTTTTCCCATCTCCAAATTCAAATTATCTTCAATTGTTAACTTCTCTAAGAACCTCTGAGTTCTTTCAGCTGAAACTAACTTCTTCCTTTAAAAGATTCCAATAACTTTATCCACACAACTCTTAGGACATCTTTTCTTTCTACATGAAGAGAATCTTTCATGGGACAAGAGCCTCACTCATTCCTGCAGAATGCCAAGTATAGTCCATGAAGCAATTACTCACTATTATTTAAATGATTACATTAATCTTTCTCCACATTGCAGCCAGTGATCTTAAAACAGAAATCTCATCATTTCCTGCCCTCGACTTAGGAAATTTCGGTAACCTTTTCCACTGTTCTCAAATTTCAGATCAATATCCCTCATGTAGTGAACAAGGGCTTACATCAGCTGCTTTCTATCTATCCCTTTGATTCACTTTGCTTCTTTTCCTTCTCCTCATCCCAGACATACTGGCCTTCCCTTAATTCACTGCACTTGCCATGCTCTCCCTTGCCACCAGCTCCCCCTACCCCCACCCCACTTCCCTCACCAACACTTGTTTCTACTTCAGATTCCCACTTAAGCATCATTTCATTGCCTTAGGGAGTCCTCCCTGAAATCCTCAGTCTAGGGCAGGTTCCTTTTTCAGAACCACTCACAGAACCATGTTCCTTTTCTATAGAACACTGACCTCAATTTGCAATTACACATTCTTTAGGATTATTCTGATTCTTTGTTTCCCTCGCTAAAATCATAAACTCCAGGAAAGTAGGGACCATGTCTGCTTAAACTTACCATTGTAACTCCAGAGATTGGCACTATGCTTGGTATAGAGTTGACCCTTAGTAAATATCTGAAGGGTTAACAAGTATACAAAAACTAACATTGAGCAAAAACAAAACAAACTAAATTATGTCTATATAGTGATCACAATTTACATAAATTTACATAATGCGAAGTATTTATGTAAATACTAACAATATATAAAAATGAAAAGAGGCAGCAGAGAACCAGAAATAGTGAAACAGCAGGAAAGTTGTTACATTTCTACTGTGGTTCCTTTAAGGATGATGGCTAAGGCTTGGAGTCAGACAAAACTGACTTCAAGTTTTCTAGTTCTGCCATTTAAAAGCTATATACCCTAGCCAAGTCATTTTCTCTTTCTAAGCATCAGATTTCTCAGCTGCAAGGCATAAGGATACTTTACCTCATGGAGCTGCCAGAAAAATTCAACAAGAAGATACATATAAAGTGCTTAAGACAAGTCCTGCACTAACTAGTTACCATCATTATTTTTATTATTGAACATGTCCATTAGAATGTAAGCCCCTGAAAGGGGGAGGGGGTGCAATGGACTGTGGTGGAAGATTAGTGCCTTATAGTGGTGGGAGTGGTGTGGTAACACACATCTGTAGAGGTATGAACTGAAATCGCTTATCCAGTGTTGCAAACCAACATTATCTCAAAAAACATAACTTTAAAAGTAGAAGGCAAGCCTTTGAAAACAAGCAGAGTATCAATGTCTCTATATCCTCCACAGAATGAGATAAGCCTATCACAGTTCTATGCTTAAAATAGGTCCTCTGAAAACATCTGCTGAATAAATGAATCTGAATAAGTTGGAATTTATCATTTTCCTTAAACTGGGCAACCAGAACCTGATATTTTAGAATTATGAGACAAAAATAAAAGGCCTAGTTGAAGAATTCATTTTTCACCTGAAGATAAGTGACCCAAAGAGGAAGGATGCTGCTTATGCAATGGTGGAGAGGAAAAAGAATGGATGAGAAACTTACCAGCAAGGTGTCCAGAGCGTCAATCAGAGTCAAAGAAAAACTGTAAAAGGACATAAATACCAGTTGCTTAGTAAGAAAATCAACCACCAGATACTAAGGCTGCCCCAGATCAGATCCCCCCTGAATTATTAAGTGAGGCACATCGATGTCCCTGCTGATCCCACTTCCAGTCACTAGGGTAAAAATTGCTAGTCGCCTCTGATCTATGTAATGCACCTCGGAGGATGGACTGATATAGCACAACTGTAGTTAAACACATGGCCTATATTCCCTGGCATTCTTCTCTGCCATAGGGAGGCAGTGTACGATTATAGCCAAGAGTACATGCTTTTTATATCTAGGAATTTATCTCACAGTGCAGAGCTGTAAGCTTACGAATGCTCATGGTAGTATTGTTTACAACAGGAAAACATTAAAAGTAACCCAAATGTAAGTCAGTTCAAGGGTGATTAACTAAATCACAGTACATTCAAACAATGCAAAACTATGAAGCTGTCAAAAAGACAGTTATCAAGAGTTCTACGCGCTAATGTTAAGGTATTCAAATTACGTACTAAGTGAAAAAAGAAGAAAAACAAGACACAGGATAGGCAGTGTAGTATGTTTCTATCCACATTAAAAAAAAAACAACAGTTGTTTGGCCAGTGGTGGTGAAGGAATTAACTATAAATTTGTAGGGGGATATTCTGTAGTTTGACTGGATTGCTGTTACACTTAAAATGAATGTATTTCATTACATGCAAGTTGTGCCTTTAAAAGTTAACTTAAAAACACACACCCAGGGCCTCCCTGGTGGCGCAGCGGTTGAGCGCTGCGCTGTGGAGCTGTCGACAGCTTGTGATGCGAGTTCGACGCCTAGCTGGGGAGAATCCCACATGGTGCCGCAGACCTCTCCTGCGTCGCCCGCTGCTCCCCTCAGCAGTGTATTTCTGATCTGCCTGTTCTGCTCCCCACTCTGTCTCTGGTGAACCCTCTCGCCGCCCCACGCCTCTGGCCTGTACCCCAGCTTGTATGTATAAATAAATAAATCTTTAAAAAAAAAACACACACACACCCATATATACATACACACACACACACACACACAATATTTATTATATATATGTAAAAATGATGGTATAAACAAAAACATTTCTAGAAGAATACACAACAAAGTTAACAGTACTTGGAATTCTAAGGTAAGGGAGATAATTACTTTTTGTATTTGATTTTGTACTGCATGACTTACCATTTTTTTACTTTTTTTTTAACAAAAAAAAAGCCCAAACTCTGTTGAATTTATGATTTTTCCAGTCCCGAGCATATTAATTTATAAAACAAAGATAACAGCACTCAGTTCCTAGAGAATTAAATGAGCTGACACAAATAAAATGCTTAGCATAATGATCAATGTCAACTTCAGCTAAACGTAATGTTTCTACATTTGCTCAGTAAGGTACAAAATAGAGAACTCCACCTCTCACAAATCTTTATTCTAGTGGAATGAGAAAGGCAAACGAGTAAATTAGTAAAAATGACAGTTTCAGAGAGTGAGTACTGCTATGAAGAAAATAAAAGGGAAAATTCATGGGACCTGTAGGTCACAGGATATGAGAACTCTCTCTGTAGGGGATTCGAAGTTAGGGGAACCGATGCTGAGGAGGTGACATTTTGAGCTAATCTCAACAAGCAATTTTGTAAGGATAATGGGGGAAGTGTGTTTCCGTTACACTAACAAAGGTTCTGAAGTTTCATGTTTGAGTGTTACATCCCCTTCTAGACCAGTTTGCTCACTTATAAAATGAAGGGGGTTAGGTTTTCTAACTTCTTGGGAGTCTTTTCACGATATCCTGTGACTCCATAGATTTGCCCAAGTTCACACAGCTGGTGCCTGTAACTGTTGTGGCTGAAGCCCAGAGGTCTAGTCCATCAGGCTACCCAGGGCTTTTTCCGTTTCGGGATCCAACTTTCCAGCAGGCTGGATGGATCCTGGTGATGCTGGCCTGAATTGGGGGGAAGGCGGCCTCGCCTTGGCTAGGAGCTCTTCCGGAACCATAAAGCTACTAGCCCCAGCAGACCCACCCATCTAAGACCAGACTGACAGACCCCAGCAGCCTCCCCGCTCGCTCCTCGGCTTGCACTACCTGCCCCAGGTGTCGTGCCCGTCACAGGTGAGAGGTCGCAGCTCGTCGTAGGGAAAGGCATTCTCCAGGTAGCTGTCGTAGGCGTGGTAGAACATGGCCTTGACACGCTCCCTGGTTCGGGGTACGAGATATAAGGTAGGGGACCATAAAACGAAAACAAACGGGAAAGGATAAGAAAGAGCGCGTAAAGTGGGGATATCGCCACCTGATTTCTACAAGGAACCCAGTGACAGGGTCCGAGCAGGTATGGGTGGGGGTCCCTTACAGGGAGTAAAGGGAAGGGGCTGGGTCTGCGTTTCCCATTCCCCAACTACGGAAGGGGGGTGGGGAGAGCCTAATCCCCTTCACCTGTAATGGGCAGGGTCGGGCGCGGTGCCGTCGGGGCCCGGCGCACCATGGTGCACGGGCAACAGCGCGCACAGGAGGCCAACCGAGACGAGCAGCCGGAAAGGCATAGAGCTCGTGTCCTGTCAGCGCCGCCACAGCAGCAGCAGCCACCGCCACCCGCTCATGCTGGGAGCGTCTGCTGGCTTTTCCGGGAATCGGCGCCAGTGCGCCTGCGCGCTGACGAATCAGCCCATCGCTTCCGGACTACAAGCCCCAGAATGCAATGGATGGCGGAACCCAAGCAAAGAGCATTTTGGGATATATAGTCTCTCAAGCAGAGATCAACGTGTCTTAAAGATAGTGGCTATTGCTACCTCTGGTAGTTACTAATGTTTTACTAACAGCATTTATTATGTACTAAGAATATGTGGGGCATCTTAAATACATTATCCTTTTTAAAGTATCTTAATAAGCATAAAGGCAGGGGCCAGCAGGGAGTCATTACTTGTTGAGTGGGCGTATATAAAGATGAAGAATGTTACCGTATTATTAGGGATGTTTGAGTTTCTAAACCAATTCCCTGCTGATTGTATAAGGTACAGCTTACACAAGGGTGCTATTCATGACATTTCCAGATATCCCTTTAGTTCTAGAAATTAATGAATTCTTGATGGCCCTCTCTTCTTCTGGGTTTTGGGGTTCCTCGGTCCTTGACTATGGCCATGGAAGAATTCAAAGCCACTGTCTTAGCAGAAGCAAAAGCAAAGTTTATTAGCGATAGAAAGAGTGATGGGAAGAACATTTTTGAGGAAAAGTAGGGTACTCCTGGCTTAAATGGGGTGCAGTAGACTACTTACTCAGCACTTTATGGGGTGTTCTGAGCAGGCACTTCGGGTTGTCGGTTTATCATTTAACATAAGCATTTCTAAGTTCTCCTCCTCCTCCTACTGTGCTCCTAGGTAGTTTTATCAGCAGCAGGCTGGGGCGAGGGGTCTATCTTCTCCCCACCCCCCTTCTTCTTGCTCCCCTCCATCCCCTCCCCCCTTCTTGCTCTCCTCCGGCTTTTTTGGCCTGCCTACAGGTTAGGGTAGAGTACTGCTTTTCTCCCCTCTGGCCTTTTCTTGACTTGCTCTGGAGTTTATAAGCTCTGGCAAGTGTTTCCTGGGGTCCCGGGTATGCTGGCCATTAATTTTTCTTTAGGCATTACCGTCCCTGCTCTATCTAACACTCTTATTTGGGATGTGATCACATCGTAGTAGTCCCTTTAGTCCATGTCAATGCAAAACTTCCTCTTCCCAATCCCCTGGGCCACATCATTAAGCTGCAGTAGTACACAATGCCATCATATAAGTATATATAGTGAGAAAGGAGATCCTGGAGTCACTATAACTTTGAAAAGGTTTGAGACACATTTTCTATTTTCCTTCTTGTAAGTTCCCAGAATTTCACCAACATCTTAAACCATTAGCAACACCTATCACTTCTCGGCCTTTTGGCTATGATCAAGTGTCATAGCAGCACCTATGACTTTGGGCAGTATGATAGGCAATAGAAGTAAAGCCTGGATTCAAGTCTAACTTTACCACTTGTAGCCACTTGTGGGTGACACCCAAATTAGAACCTCCCTCCCTCCAGACCTAGCTTCCTCATCCATGAAATGAGAAGTTTGACCAAATGGATCTCCAAGATTCTATTAACTTGACATTTCCATAATTCTATTCATACCATTCATACTCTTCTGTGCTGAAAAAGTGGTTCAGTTTCTTGAGCTGGCAGATTTGTTCTTCTTTGGGTTCAGCATCCTTGAAAATATCCCTCAGATAAATATCCTGAAATGTCATTAGTTGATATAGGAATTAGAACCGTGACTTAACCCAGAGAGCTTGTAGAAGTACAGTGTACAGATTAAAAGTATGGGTTTTATACTTGAGCTAAATGGAATTAGAATACTAGTTCCATTGCCTATTCAGAGTGCAACCCCACCAGTTTTTTTCCTGAGACTCATTTTGTTGATCTGTAACATGGGAATAATATTAGGACCTACCTAATAGGATTGTGAGTTTTGCATGTAAAGCTTATCTTGGTGCATGGCAGAAGAGAGATTCAACAAATATTGGGATATTTTTGGAAACTTTCCCTTGGAAGTACCAGATGGAAGGGAAAGGAGTAGACAGTAAACTGAGACTTGGATAACACAGGAGAGGGGTACTAGTTTCCTTTGGCTACTTGTAACAAATTACTGCAAGCTTAGTGGGTGGTTTAAAGCAACAGAAATTTATTCTCTCACAGTTCTAGGCCTAAAGTCTGAATCAGTTTCACAGGGCCAAAATCAAGATGTTAGCAGGGGTCACACTCCCTCTGGAGGCTCTAGGGAGAATCTGTACCTTGTTTGTCTAGCTTTTCCTGGAAAAAAAAATGTAGCTGGCATTCCTTGGCCAGTAGTCAGATCATTCCAATCTCTGCCTCCATCTTCACATTGCCTCTTCTGTGGGTGTGTGTCTTATCTCCCTTTGTATCTGTCTTATAAGATCACTTGTGATCGCATGTGTTTAGGGCCAATAATCTCCCATCTCGGGATCCTTCAATTAATCAGAGCTGCAAAGACCCTTTTTCCAAATTGGGTCACATTGACAGATTCTAGGTATGGGAACCTAACTCTCTTTAGGGAGCCATTTTTCAGCCTGGTACAGGTACTAAGGTGTTATTTGTTTTTGTTTTTCACCATTCCTCATATATTCCCCCACAGGATCGCTATTCGTTTGTTTTTTATTGAAAACAGATTTAGTTGTGTTTTCCTACCACCACCATCCGGCGTGTCCCCTTGTCCTATCCCTCCCCCTCCCTCTGGTACTAAGCATATTTCAGGTCTGGGCCTTTCATGCTAAGAAACCCACCAGGGCTAAACATCTTTCTACATGTAAGTCATATAGCTTACCTTTTTATGTCACATTCAAAATTCTAGTATGGATAAATACTTGCAGGGAGAGTGGGGTCAGGTTGCCTGAACTGGGTAAAGTTAGGTCTCTTTTTATGAAATACTATAATTTTTCCCTTTTTTTTCAAATTTTATCAAAATATGTGTTTCCCAACTGTCACAGAACAAATAAAACCACATCTTATATTTTCACAATTTACTTGGTTGACTTCATAATTCCCTCAGGAGAAAACAATTTTTTTTTTTTACGCTCTGGAAAGCATTAGGATTCTTCCTTCCCAGCTTTATCACTCACAGTGTGTTATCATATTGGCTTCTAGAAGGCTGTAGTGAACATTTACTTGTGAAGAGACTCACAGTAAGCTGTCTGACCTCTCTGGATCTTTATTTCCTGATTTGAAATGTGAAAATTGACAGTGCTATGAAATATTTCTGGGGATTAAATGGGATAGTAGTGAAAATCGTCAACATAGTAACTGGCACATACTAAGTTCTTGATAAATATACCCACCCATTCCTTTTTTTTTTAAGTGAGGAGGGTTATCAGTCCCATTTACTGAGCATCTGCCCCTAGTAATTCAAGGTATTAAAGTTAATAATTCCTGCCCCCAACAGTTTGAACTAAGTATTGGCCATACAGTGAAGATTACAATGTTGATAGAAAGGAAAGATACCTATCAGAGACACTTGGAATCACAGATTGTTCATATCTTCCTGTGGGTGAATAGAGGATACTCAAGTGATAGCAATACCCAAGGTCAATATCCTTGAAGTCTGCAGTGAGTGGAACAGACTTTGGAGCAGTGGTCAGAAGCCCTTACTTCTTTATCGGTTTAACCATTGTCTCTGTGTGATCTTGGGCAAATAGTATTCCCTTTGGAAACTCAGTTTCCATATCTGGAAATGAGAGATGAGACTACCTCTCACTACAAGGAAAATATTAGCAGATTCATATAGAATTACTGGAAAAAAAATTAACTCACATCAAATGCAGAAATTTCCCTCCAGAAGCAGCTAAGAAGCATTACAGTTCTGTAATTTGACAAATTTGACAATTTGTCAACTGAACACAATAAGAAGGAAGAGAAGAAAAATGAGGAGGAGGAGGCCAAAATGTATTGATAATAGCGAGCATTTATGTATGTTCCAAGCACTGTTCTTCCTACTTTACATGCATCAACACCATGAATCCTTAGTACATCCCTCTGAGACAGCACTTTTATCACCATAAAATTTGAAATACAAATGTTAAAAGCTGAAGAGAGGTTTAGTAATAAACAGTGTCTCACTCTGAATAAGTAGTACAGCCAAGATTGGAAGCTAGACAGGCTATACTCTACAGCATTGATGAAATTAATGACAAATGTATAAATAAAAGGTCAATATGGGATCGGAGGGTAGGGAGCTGAATAACTTCTGCACTGTTATCTAGCCTTAGGGTCATGTGACTCTATATTCATTATTTCCTTCCTTTTTACTAGAAAGTCAGAGTAAAAAGTTCAATCTCTGAAGCTTGAAGCCAAGGTACTTAGATCTCCTTTGATCCAGTACTTATTGATTACTTTCAGCAAGGAAGTGTCTGGAATATTTTTCTGGCATCTGGAGGTCTTGTGATTGAAGTGCCTTCTCCCAGAGCAGAATGTGCATACTGCATGTGTTTGCACTGCCAAGAAATAACTAATCCGTCCTGGGAAATTTCCCATCTGTTGCTGTGTAGAAATTCTTGAATTTCCCCTGCCCCCAGCTTACCCAAACATTTAGAGCAATGACTCTTTGGTCAGAGCCCCAGGATGCATTTTATAATGCTCATGTTCCACCTGAACACAGACCTGTGGCTAAATCTGCCTAGGGAAATACAGCCACTCTGGCAATATGTAGGCAAAAGTACAGAATCAAGAAGGGGCCACAGGTGGTCTCATATTCTGCTTAGCCCCAGGCACTAAGCCAGACTATAATGTTTGAGGTTGCAAGCTTTGAAAATGATGTCTATCACTCAAAATAAAAATAATCCAATGCTATAAAGTAAATGCAGGCAATAACCAAAATGAGACAATAGCCATGCAAGTGTCCATCAATGGACAACTGGATGAATAACATGGAATATAAATACAGTGGAATATTATTCAGCTTTAAAAAGGAAGGAATTCTGACATATGCTACAACATAGATGAACATTATGCTAAGTAAAATAAGATAGTAACAAAAGAATAAATATTATATAATACCACTTAAATGAGGTACGTGGGATAGTCAAATTCATACAGACAGAAAGTAGGGTGGTTGCCAGGGACTACGGAAGGGAGGGACAGGTTATTGATGAATAAGTATAGGGTTTCAGTTTTGCAAGATGGAGTAGTCCTGGAGATGGATGGTGATGGTGGTTGCACAACAATGTACCTACAGCCACTGAACTATACATTTAAAATGGTTAAGATGGTAAATTTTATATTACATGTACATTACCACAATTTTTAAAATTAAAAAATGGAAAAAATAAATGGATAATGAGTCATTTAATTTCTAATTTTTTCCATAATGCTTATATTATTGCCTTTTTGGAAATATTTGGCTCTTTTCTGCAGGCAGAATGCCAGCAAGGCACCTGGTCACCAAGCGATATTCAGTCTTTCAAAGAATATTTGTTCTTACTGGGGCGAGGTAGTTTCTCTGCCTCTTAGTCAAATGTCACCCCAGACTGTAGGAGGGAAGAACAGAGGTGTCCTACAGGTTGCCCCCTCAGCCTACCTATCCCATAGTCCCCAAATTCTGAAACTGGTCAGTTGTAACAAGTTAGGAGTAAAGAAATTGGGGAGGATGAGAAAGTCTAATAGAATAAAAATCCTTTAGCAAACATTTATTGAGGGCCTTGTGATAGTAACAGTACCTATTGAATTAAACTTACTAATATTAAGAACAATTATCCAAAACATGTAACTAAAGTAAAAAAGATGATCATGTGCCCTTTTGATGTCATAATAAAGCATTGACTAGCAAGTCTACTTAAGAGACACTAGTCTCTGAAGAGAAACTTAACATTATTTACACAGTTGTTAGAGCCCAGACATTTTACAATTCTGTAAAGTGCTAAGATGTAACAATTTCATTTTCTGTTTGTTATATAAGATAACCCTAAAGGTTATGGCTTGAGCACTCTGTAGGACATTAATCCATTTTGTATGTAAGTTAGTAATATCATTTCAATATTTTTCTTTTTCACTGACTACTAAAACTACTGTTTCTAAACACTATTTTGAATTGGCTTTGCCATTCTGCTAGTCCCCTTATTAATGAGTTAAGTGAAACTTTGGCCCATGCTCCCTGGACTATTTGTATGAGAATTATGTTTTTAACATGCTGAGATTTATCTCTGACATGATGTGTCAGACCCTGGGTTAAGAAATTCACAGAGCCATGCTACCCCTTTGAGATCATTTCTATTCTATCTCAATTTTCCAGATGAAAAAACAGAAGCACAAAAATCATACATAATTTTTTCAGTGCTAGTTATATTCTGGCACTTCGCTAGCCACAATTTTCTCTTCATCCCTAGACATGAATTTATTTGTTCATTCATCCAATAAACATAAAAACAAGCACTCTGCTAGGTTGGTGATACAAATGTTAAAACACAGTCCCATCCACCTTACAACTTTTGGTGTGGAAGACAGATGCCTAAACAATTACTATGGAAAGAAGTAAAGGTTGTGATAAGGGGAAAGACAAGGTTGTAGTAGAACAGAGAGAATATCCAACCGAGATTTGTGGGCATGAAGTCACAGAAGGCTTCCTGGAGTAGGTGACACCTACTCCAATAGATGTTAGGTGAGTCAAAGAAGGGGATAAGAATAACTTCAGAATAAAGTCTCAATTCCTTAGTGTGCTATGACAGGCTCTTTATTAGATTCCAGATTACCTCTTCACATCATTTCTCCCTTCCCCCACCTATTCTGTTTGAGCCATACTTAAGTACCACCTATTTCTCAAATTTGTTATATTCTTTCATATTATATTTTTTTCATCTTCTTTTCCCTCTATTGGAAACAATTTTCCCCCACATTTTCAGCCTTACCTATACCCACCCCTCAACTTGTCCTATAAGGCCAGCATAGGCATCTTCTCCTCTGAAAGTCTCTTCTCTGACTCCCAGGCTAAGTTAGAAGACTGTTCTCCCCAGATGTCCCTCTCATGCTCCCTGGTCCCAATCCTCCATCTCCCTGGCTCTGTATCTTAATACTTATACATTCTGTTACCACTGTTTATAGACCTCTGTCCTGTTTGACTGTCTGCTTCCCAAGACGGGCTCTTGTCTACTTCAGGTCATAGCACATAGTAAGTGCTCAGTAAATGCCCACTGAATAAAAATGAAGCAGCATATGAATAGCTCTAGAGGAAATACAGGAAGGAGAGAGAGAGATGGTTCTCAGCAGCTATTAGAAATAACTTATGAGCAATTCAGAGAATCAGAAGCATAGCATGCAGTGGCAATAGCTATGGACTAAGCTAACAAAATGAATGAACATGCACCCAGAGCTGTATCGATTCTCTTGTATTATCTCATTTCATTCTCATCAGAACTCTATGAGGCAGGGACTATTATTCTTCCTATTTTACTGATGGGCTCAGAGAATCCAAGTAGTATGCCCTAAATCCAACAGCTAGCAGATGACAGAGCTGAGATGTAAACAAAAGCAGTTTTACTCCTGAGTTCATGGCCTCATCCTCTATGTTCCTCCCTCTGACCTCCTCTGTACTAGCCTAGGTGCAGCAAGTGGACTGAGAAGAGAACACAAAGGTGCCTTCCAGGAATTTATAGTTTATAGGGGAAAGGGAAGGGGATAGAAGCAGGCAGTGTGACTCTAGTGTGAGGCAATATTTTATTGGTTTCATGAGAAAAGTAATAAGTCAGTTCTAGCAGGGGGCATCTAGAAGGCTTTCAGAAGAAGGCAGTATCCAAGTAAGACCTTGGAGTCCTTGGTAGGATTTGGTGAAGTATGAAGAAGAATTCAGAAGAGTAAAATATATGTAAAAAAAGATAATAGTCCATGAAGAAATTGTTTTGTCTCAGCAATACATGGTTAGTTTAACACTAGAAACTTAATGTATTTGCTACATTAACAAGTTAATGATAAAAAAGCAGTGATCACTTTATTCTATTATAATAAAGATTTGAAAAACTCAAAACGGTTATGATAAAAACTCAAACTAGAAGCAAAAGGAATCTTCCTCAAATCTGATTAAGAATAGCAATTAAAACAACCATACAGCAAACATCCTATTTTATGGGAAAACATTGAAAACTTTTCTTTTTAAACCAAAAATATAAGAATGTCCTCCACAGTTTCTATCATTTCTATTGAACATTGTACTAGTGATTGTAGCCAGCATAATAAGCTAAAAGAAGAAGAAATGATAAAAATTGGAAAGGAAAAAATAAAACTATCACTATCAGTGAGATGATTATACATATAGAAAATCCAAAAGTATCTATGGACAACTACTGGAATAACTTTATGATTTTATTAAGATTTTTAGACACGAAACTAAACTGATAAAATGATTCCAAAACTTACATATATAAGTTCAATATACAAAAATATCCAGGACATTCTTGAAGAACTAAGTAGGAAGACTTCATGTACAAGATAGGAATATATATGGCAAAACTCTATTACCTGAGGTCACATGGCATTAGTGCAGAGAGAGAAAAAGGCCCCAAAACAGAACAGCCACATTAAATATAAATCAGAGGTGTCACTGCAAATCAGTAAGGAAGGGCAGGATTTCCTTAGGTGGTGCTGGGACATTCAGATATTTTCACAAAAGAAACTAATCTAACCTCTACTTCACATCATACACCTAGAGGTAAAAGGTGAAATTATGAACTTGTTTAGATAGGAGAATATCTTCATCCTCCCAGGGTAGGGAAACATTTCTTAAACAAGGCACAAAACGCATAAACTAATGGGAAAGATTGGTAAAGTTGACCATCTTAAAATTAGGAACTTCTGTTTGTCTAAAGACAAGATAAAGAAACTGAAAAGATAATATTTGTGTGCTCTGTATTCAGGACACCAGGAGGAGATTTAGTTGAGACTGGAATACACAGAAAGATAAGGCTGTAAAGACAGGCAGGAGCCAAGCCCAAAATACCAGGCTTCCATCACTTGCTGGGAAGGTTAAAGCTAGAATCATCCTGACTTTAACAGGATTTCTTTTCATAGTCCCCAAGTTGGGGTGTGTTAGCATCTACAGGGAAAATCCTGATTAAGGTTCGTTCCTATCCCTGTACCTCCCCATTAGGAAATCATACCTAACATCTACCTTCCCCTCCCGCCTGCTACAGAATTAGCTGTTGGCTGCCCCCACAACCAAGTTCCTTTCTTATCTCTTCCACCTACTGAATACATACTATGTTCTGGCACAGAGTATGAGTCATCTCATTTATGCTCATAGGAAGATGGTCTAATATTTAAGAAAGCCTGTTTTGAAGTTCAGCTCACCTGGGTTTCAGTCCCGGCTCTTTCATTTGGGTATCTTTGAGCAGGTTAGTCCCCTGTTCTGTGCCTGTGTTCTCATCTATAAACTGGGAATAACTGCAGTTTCTTCATGCTTTTCATAGGACACTAATGGGAATAAAACCCATGTATTCTGCTTACTTAATACGAGGTGTAACACACTGTAAATGTTCAGTACATGTTACCGTTATTATTCTAAACCCCAAGCAGGAGGTGGTCTCTGAAGGGTCCACACTCTGTTATCTGATTAAACTGCTGTCTTCCACAGCAACAGGGGAAGACAGGGCTGGGCCTCTCAAGTCCAGCTGGGCACACTGCCAGGCCCTGGCAGGACCTTTCCTCACCCACTGGGGCTGCACCAGCACTGGCTCCTGTTCAGTTTCCTGTCTCCCCTTATCTTTCCCAGCATGCGCTCTCTAGAGTGGGAAACACTACCGCTAGCTTCCTTCACTTCCTTTTGCTCAACAGGACCCTCATTCTTCAGGTCTCAGTCAAATCCCAATTGCTGGCCCTGTGCGCACTCTGCTTTGTGGTTTTCTGCCCCTTGGCCACCCGGGAAAGCTGCAGCATAGGCTTCGGCTCTAACCACCGCGTTTCTCTTCTCTTCCCTACTCCCAGTGCCCGAGACCCTCAAGTTGTCCTCACTTACATTTCCCTAGCGCCAATATCTCTTCTCTCTCCCTTTACTCCATACTCCATCCTTTTTGAGTTCAAATCCCTACTCAGCACTTCCAAGCTGTGTGATCTTGGGCAAGTTACTAAACTTTTCTGGGCTTTATTTATTTCATCTCTCTCATGGAGACAATGAGCCTAGTACTGTCTGCCCCAGAGGAAGTGATAAATATATAAGCCTATCACATGCTATGAATTTTTGGCATGTTTTATATTATATATAATATAAATATTCAAGCGTATCAGAAATATGTGTTCAAAAATGTGTTGATGGACAAAGATCCTCCCAAATTTTTGAGATACTATGTGGTAGTTAAATTTAAACACTTTGGAATCAAAAAGATGTGAGTTCAAATTTTAGCTTTTGCTATGTAGTCGCCGTTAAGTCAACCTCTCAGATCCTCAGTTTCTTACTATTAAAATGAGGTCAATGAAACCCACCTTGTAGGACTGGCATGGCAAGTGAGATTATTTGTGTAAAGAGCTTAACACTGCGTTTAGCCACGATAAATGTTAGATATGATAATAATTATTGTCTCTGCTATTAATGCTCAGGGTGCTTGGTAAAGAGCCACTGCAGCTGCCACCTCTGTCCATGACGGATAGTAGCTTGGTAGACCTCTGTGCAGTCAGCTCTGTGGATGGTGGTGTAGACCCAGGCCCTACCTGCTTAGATGGAAGATCACAGCACTCAATTCCTAATGGGCTCAATCACACTCTATTGCCCTCTGTCCATGTCACTCTCCAAGCCCTCAAGGGAAAAAAAGGCCAAGCAAGAAGACACAAAAACTCTTTAGGAGTCAGGTAAAGCAAAGTAAAACCAGTGCCAAGGGTTGCCAGAGATGTGGAGTGAGGGAACTCTCATGTGCTGCTGGGACTCTAACTGGCCCATACTTTTTGAAAAATTGTTTGGCAATAGCTAGTAAAATTGAAGGTGCAATATACCCAATGACTCAGTAATTCCACTCCCAGGTTCACACTTACAAGAATTCTCCCACATATGCACAAGAAAACATGTATAGGTATGTTCATACAGGCACTGATTTTAACAGCAAAAAGCTGGGGGGAAATTTCAATGTCTAAGCACAGGGGAATGAATACATAAATTGTGGCCTATTCATAAGATGGAGTATTAGAAAGGAGTAGGAATTAGTGAACCTGCATATAGCAACATGGGTGAATCTTAGTAAAATGTTAATAATCTTAGTCATATATTAATAAGGTGAAAAAAGCAAGTTGCAGGGGATACCATGTAAAGTCCAAGATATGCAAAACACCACTATAGAAAGCTTTATGATACATGCATATGAAGTATATGTATATAGAAAAGTAAGGAAATGAAAAATAGCAAATTTCAATTAGTGGTTCCTTTGGTCGTGGGTTGTGAGAGAGACATAATTGGTTTATATTGGCAATATTTCATTTCTTATGATGGGTGCTGGGGTATATTTGTAACAAAATTCTTCCAGCATGAAATAATTTATAATATTTTTTATAAAAGCCAAGACAATATAATTGGTGGTGATTTAAGTCCTTCCATTCCCCCCCCCACCCCTGCCCAGTACAGGAAATCAAGGCCCCATTCTTCTTCCAACTAAATCAGTGAGTTGAAAAAGCACATTGATGTTATTTCTAATCTAGTTTGCATCAACTGAGAGATGAGCATGGACATTCTTTCATGTATTCAGTTCAGTTCAGAGACTGGGAACTTGGTAAGTGTCCAGAGTTTGCCCACTATGACACCAACTCTCCCTCCAAGCAACAGTGTATAAAATAGTTAAACTTCCCCGCAGCCCTTTCTCTAATCCCATCCCCCAGAGGTAATCTCTATTAGCAGTACCCTTCCAGCTACTTTCCCTATGTATCTAAAAATATACACATATGCACACATAAAGGTTTTTTTTTTCAATATGAGAGTAGAATTACACGTCTTATTTGGACAGAAATAGAAAATTTTAACTAAAAATGGATGGACTTAATGTCTCACTTCAATACATCAGCTTACAATGATCTGTTCTCCTTTTCTACCATAGTTTATTACTTAAGCTTTTATTTTTTATTCAACAAGAGATATATGATCATGTTTTGAACAATACAATACAGTGATAAAGTCCTTCATAAGACAGAGGGATAGGACCTTCCACAAGATCACCACTCCTAATGCTTATGTAAACACTTATATACACTTATATAAGACACATATACTTATATACACACTTAATCTCAGGCCTCTCCCTGGAGCTAAGTCACTGCTATATTTGATGTAAATCTTTCCAGGCTATTTAGTTGTCATGTGTGGTTGACAAATACTGGTTCTAAACCATACATAATGTTCTGTGATTTAGTCCTGGAGATCTATGCTTATCATAACTATCTCATTCAGCCACCCTTTTAGATGATATTTAGTATTTACTATATATTACTTATCACATACACTATTCTAGGCACAGGGAAGAACAAGATAGAGAACCTCTATCCTCAGGGAGCTTACAGTCTGGTGGGACATCCAATTATTATGTAAATATATATCATCTTAGGTAGGGACACCCTGGTGGCACAGCAGTTAAGCACCGTGCTGTGGAGCTGTTGGCAGCAACAACGGGAGTTCGGGAGTTCGACGCCCGTCCAGGGAGAATCGCACATGGCGCGTCTGCCTGGCCTGCTGCTCAGCAGTGTATTTCCATTGATCTGCCTGTTCTGCTCCCCACTCTGTCTCTGGTGAACCCTCTTGCCGCCCCACGCCTCTGGCCTGTACCACAGCTTGTATGCATAAATAAATAAATCTTTTTTAAAAATAAAAAATAAATAAATAATCTTAGGTAGTGCTAATATGATGAAAATAGAGTGGAGACTGGGCAGAGAAGGGCTTGTTTTTTTTTTAAAGCTACAACAGTATGATTTATTATAGTATAGGGTAGTAATTTTCAAATTTTTCTATCTGCTTTATAGAGTAAGAATACATTTTATACTGTTATTCCAAACCCATGATAGAAACAAGCACACACAGAGCCAAAACACACACTTATACAACTGAACAGTATTTCATGAAATAATGCTTACCCTTATTAATGGTGATGCACTAACATTTTTTATTCTGTTCTGTTTCATTAAACAAACAACAACAAACCTGCCCATCATGACCTGCTAAATTGTTAATTCTATCATGTGACCTCAGTTTTAAAAATATTGCTTTACATAACCAATCCTCTGTTGCGAATTAGATTGTTCATGAGTCTCTCCTAGTACAAACAATGCTGCAGTGAGCTGCTTTATACTCATATTGTGACTATTTCTGAGAGTAAGAATTTTAATTGTGTAATTGACATGCTTAAATTCTGGTAAGATGTAGCCATGCTGGAAAACTGAATCCTTATCCCAGATCTGTCACTACATGGATGTACAAAGGTCGAGGAAATCCCACACCTCTCTGGGCCTCAGTTTCCCCATTAGTAATCTGCTGATGCTACAGCCCACGCCCAGCTCTAAGTTAAAAGTAAATGCCCCACCCCCTGACTCAGCGAGGGCAGGGCTTCTCTCCCAGCCCTTCTCCCCCTTTTCCGCTCCCTGTTCCTCGGAAGCTGCCCTGGGTAAAAGGAAAAGGCAGGTCTGGGCAGGAGGGCGCAAAGCAGGGCGGGGCAGGGGGAGGGCAAGAGGGAGGCCGGCCCCCTAATAGGAAATGAGACAGGGTAGGAATAACACTTTATAAGTCTGCCGCCCTCTTTCTCCTCCCATGCCACTGGCCACCTTCCAGCCTACTCGGATCAGCCTCCTCCCCTCCAAGGCAGTCCTACTTCTTTTTCCCCAAGGCTGAAGCCAGCAGGAGCCCCCATCTTGCCAGATCCAGGTGGGGTCAAGAACCTTAGCCCCGGGATGTTGACGACATTGCTGCCACTGCTGTTTTTACTGTTCCTGCCTGGCTGGGTCCACTGTAGCCAGGAAGCCTCAGATGGTGAGTCCGGGGCACATGTCCCGCCGTGGGATGGTACTGGAGACTCTGCCTTTTTGGGTACATGGGTGAGACCAGAGCAGAGCCTCTCCTAGTGTCTGTGTCTGCTGTCGGCTGGATGTCTCTAGAGGAAAGGCAGGGTCCTTGGGAATGGTTTGTGTCCCAAAGTCAAGGTGAGGAAGTACACAGTTCAGCCTATGGGAAGGGGGACACAGAAGAGGCTGGAGAAATACAGACCTGGCAAAATGGAAAGGGGACAAGCAGAAAGGGTGAGGCAATTAGCCTCCCAAAGAGGGCGAGCTGGGAAGGTGGATGTGAGTGAGCTGAGGAAAGACTTGGACGGGATGACACCGGGAGAGCTGATGGAAGACTCCGGGGGAAAGCCTGGGGCTGAGATGTATGAGGCAGTCAGGGAGTGTAGAGAAAGTGAAGGAAGACCCAGGACAGACAGCCAGTGAGGTAGAACTCCCTCCTTCCCTCTCTGCAGGGGCCGGGGCAGAGAAGCTGTGGTCTGTGGAAGAACTCTTGGGTAATCAGGTTGCCTGACATGATTCCATTTAAGTAGAAAAGGGGGGGGGGAGTAGAAAAGGGGGTAATTATACAGAGGCTTGCTCTCCCCTCTCCCACAATCTCTAGAGCTTCAGTCTCCCCCTCAAATAATAACCAAGTCTCTGTGGGTGCTCACTGTGTTTAAACCATAATTGACGTACTTAAACCCCACAAAGAGGATAATATTATCTCCATTTTACAGGAGACCAGGACACAAAGCAGTTAAGACCCTTGTTCCTTGTTGAAGGTTACCAACACAGAGATACATAGACTTATCTGCAGATGCAGAACATGACTTCTCAAATGTAAAAGTGGATGATACACACACACATACACACACACACAAATTTGCAACCCGAGATGCATACCCTCCTTGAACATTCTCAGGACACCAACTCTGTGGCAGCACCTTACAGATAGAGGAGGCAGCGATAACAAGACATGGTTCGATAGCCTAGAGGAGTCCAGTGTAGCCTATGTGTTTGGAGAGAGTTAAGAAGAATCTGGGCTTACTGAAACAGACCCACTGTGTCTGGGAGAGTAAAGAGGAGAGGCATCAGGAAAACTTCTACAAGGAGAGGGCAACTGAGCTGGGTCTTAAAGGATGAATAGAAGTTTGCCAGGAGGCAGAGCAATCCTGACATACTAGCCATAGTCAGTCAAAAAGCAGCAGGAGGAATTCCAGTAGTTTGATATATGAAAGCATACAGAAGATGGTGAAAAAGGCAGCTGGTCCCTGGCAATTTGAATGCTTGGATAAAGACCTTCACTTGATTGTGTGGACACATAGCCAATGGGGAGGCAGTATAGCTGAGTGGCTAAGAGTGGTGAACTTGGACTGTCTGAATTCTAACCTGGACTCTGCCATACAATTTTAATTTGTTTGCCATATAGACTAGGGTTAATAATAGTAGTTACTGCATTAAGCTATTGGCAGGAAGGCAGACACAAGCTAACAATGTGCATGAGGTTCAGTGCTCAGGTCATAATAAGCACTTAAATCAATCAGCTATATCATCATCATCATTATCATCATCATCATCATCACCATTATTATTGCACTGGTCAACAAATTTTTACAAAATCATGTTACTGAAAGAAAATTAGTAATTTCCTATCAATTTGTATGTGCGCAACATGAATATGACAGTCAAATTCTAATTTTGGCTCTAGTTTTTTTTGTAATCTGTAATAAATTGATGTTTACATCACGAAATGCATGCCAATAGTAATAGGCCTATGGGTAATACCTGTAAAAAAATCAAGTCATAGACTTCTTAGATTTCTTCGCTTGTCTCTTGTGCAGCTATTCAGGAATAGATTAGATGGAAGACGGTTTCCATTGTGCAAAATAACAGCCTTAAGACTCAGTTTTGAAGAGTCTAGAAATAGTCTCCATTCTTGTGGGTCATGAGTGATATCTAAGGCATTCATGAGGCCCTCAATATCAGAACAGAATACCAGAGTACTTTCTTTCTGAAGAAAGGCTCCAACTGCTGGTGGTGCTTTCGATATAAAGTAATTGTGACATCTTCTTCTCAAAGATTCCATTGTTGGAGTCTTGATCCTAGCAATTCTGCCTTATTCTTGGATAAGTCCAAATCATGAACCAGGTCATTTAGTTCTTCCTGTGTTAGTCTGTGTGGGGTTGGTGATGCACCACAGTGAAAATCTGGATTACTGCATGCTGATGGAACAGGAGAACAACAGGTCGGCTCACCGTTGTCCTCATCAGATGAATCAAGAGACTATTCTGCTGGAGGTTCTGGAATAGGAAGTCCCTCACCATGTGGAACTGGTCTCAATGCAGATGGAATGTTTGGGTAGATTATTCTCGACTTCTTTTGCTTCGTTATTACACCGGAAAGAGGAGGAGCCAAGCAGAAGTAACAGTCTTTCATGTGGTTGCTTGGCTCTCTCCACACCATGGGGATTGCAAACAGCATTGATGGTCTTTTGCCATTTAACCACTGTGAAAGCTGTGTTGTACATGTGGCACAGCATATGCGGGGCCCAAGGCTTGTCTTGGTCACCAATCTTGCATCTGAAGTAAAGATGATAAGCCTTCTTCACTTGAAAAGTGATACTTTTCTTCTGGTTGGCAAATGTCACTTCCCCACAAATAGAGCAGAAATTGTCTACACTATTAACACACTTTCGAGGCATCACTGTTCTGTATTGTGCCTAAATGGATAAAATAATGACAGTTCTGTGGAACAGTAGCTTCAACTGTCTCGCACAAAGTCTGAAATATTTTCAATGCTCAACCTTTCCAACAGGGCTTTATAGAGTGCACTGCTAACGTCAGCTTACTTCAGCAGCCACCTGGCAGTAGTATTGCATTGCATCAGAAAATGATGCAGTCAACTCTGGATGATGAGTGCATGATGGTATTATGCAATGCGATGCAATATTACATCATTGTAGGCTGATTTAGGATGTTGCAGTCCTACTGGATAAATTTACACGGTGTAACATATAAAATGAATTATATGAAATATCTTCAAAACGAGAGCTAATAAAAAATTTTCAGGGTTATAGTCACGTTCGGCACACCAAGATACTATAGATTAGGGCCTTTTTAAGTCAGCAACAATCTCACTGTTGACCAGTGTTGTTATTATTATTATTGTGGATAGGGAACTTTTTCACTGGAACACTTTAGGTAGCAAAGGACACAATCTTACTCCTGGTCATTTAGAGGTCAGATTAGTAGGATTGAAGCTGAAATATGAGGGTAAGGGGCTGAGGAAGGAAGTTACTTCCCCTGTGCAGGTGAGAACAGATGAGGCAGGTAGTGAGGCTTTGGCAGAGACAAAGAACAAAAGATGAGATAGGTTTTTATTATAGGTCAGGATTTGCTGGCCAACTGGAAATCAGGGAGGAAGGGGTGAGAGAAGGAAAAGAGACCACTATCTGGATTACCCTGGAGCAAGTGGCTTCTGCTCTTCCTGCCTCAGTTTCCTCATCTGTAAAACAAAGATAATAATCCCTGTCTTGCCCTCCTGGCACACTTATTGTGAGCATCGTATGGAAGGGAGGATGGGAGGGCACCTCATAGTTTATAAAGGGCCAAGAAAGTGGGCGGCTGGCATCCAGGTAAGGGGTTATTATCTGTGGTTGGTACACGCCGACCCTGCCACGCTGGCCAGAGCCCAACGCGCTGACTCTACCCCCAGGCCAGCGGAACTTCCACATGTTCCAGAAGTCCTACTTCGGCAACCACTCTCAAGTGTGGCATTGGGGCAACGCGTCGCTGGGGGGCCTTCCCACGCACACGCTGAAAGGTCCAGGCCACAACGTCACGATCCTCCAGCTGCAGCCCCTGCAGGACCCGGAGAGCTGGGCGATCATGGAGCGCAAGCTGCACCTCTACCTGCGGCAATTTTCGGGCCTCGTGATGCTGGTGCACCAAGAGCGGCACTTGGCCTGTGAGTTGGAGGGCAGGGGGTGGGGTGTGGGGCGGAGCCATGGGGAAGGGGGTGGGGCCTTGCAGCAGAACCAGGTGCCAGGAGTGGTGGGTCTGTGGATGGGCGTGGCACGGTGAGCATGAAGCAGGGTCTGCTGACTATTCAACATCCCAGTGGCTTCGGGCTTCTTAGATGGAGAGAAGCAGTTCTTGGGTGTCCTAGTTAATCAGCCCTCAGTCAAGCCCTCTTCCCGCTGGTGTGACCTCTAGGGCAACCCTGTTAGAAGGCCATGTGCCTGATCCACCCTGACCCCAAAAATTCATTGACATCTCCCCATCCCTCACTTCACAGTCTTCCAACTCTTTTCCCTTATGGACCCCTTGTCCTCACGCCACCCCAGCACTTTACCCTCAAACTCCAACCGTCTCTCTTCACAGAAGTGACTACTTCCCTTATAGCTCCTCAGCCCTTCTCTCACAACCCCATTCCTTCCCCCCCAAAGATCTTGTTTCTTCTCTCAGAACATCCACTCTTCCCCCATACCCTCCAACTCCTTTCTTTCACAGGTCTCCTATTTCTTCATCATCCCTGACTCCTCTTCACATCTTCCAACAGTCTACCCGAAGACCCTCTCCACACACCCCCACTCTCTTCCCCTTGGTGGACATCCCCCACACCTAGCACTTTGCACACAAGCCCTGACCCTGCCCCCCCCCCCATCCACAGTTCCTCTGACTGTCCGCTGCTTCCTGGGCTGTGAGCTGCCTCCTGAGGGCTCTGAAGCCCATGTCTTCTTCGAAGTGGCTGTGAATGAGAGTTCTTTTGTGAGTTTCCAGCCGGAGACAGCCTTGTGGGTGGCAGGATCCAAATCACCCTCCAAAGTGGTTGCTTACACCCTACAGCAGCTCAACTCCTACAACCGCACTCGGTACGAAATGCAGGAATTCCTGCAGGACACCTGTGTGCAGTATGTGCGGGAACACAGCACCATGAAAAACACGAAAGGTATGAAGGGGCTGAGGATGGTTTTGTATGTTGGGTGTGTTCTAGGCAAAAGGATGGACCTGAAGGAGGAATACCTTGAACCACAGGAAGCCCAGGGCTGGGGATTTGGGACAGAGTTGTGTGTACAGCTTACATCACTAGGTGTTCCCATCCTTTGGGGCAGAAATTCCTTGGGGTTTTACCCAAACCTTGAACACCTTGGGGCCATGCTCTTTAGGCTAACTCTTTCCATCTTCTGCAGGAAGTCAAACAGGCCGCTCCTACACTTCCCTGGTCCTGGGCATCCTGCTGGGCTGTTTCATCATTGCTGGCGTGGCTGTAGGCATCTTCCTGTGCACAGGTGGACGGCGGTGTTAATTATTCTCCAGCCCCCACTGAAAACAGAGCTGAACTGATGGGGGCTGGCAAAGGAGGACCTCAGCTTACAGAAAAATCAGATTCCCCAACTGGGATGTTACATCCCAGGTTTGGAATGGCAGCTGCTTTCTTCTCTCAAATCTGCCAACCAAGTGTTTAGGGCACAGTAGGCAAAGAGGTTAGATAGACAGAGTACTGGGCTTGCTAAGAACAGAAGAATTTGCAAGCTTTGCTGAACTGATCCAAGAAGCAAATGTTTGTATTTGTGGAAAACAGATCATGGAGTTGGAGTGATGAGTCTATGACCCATCCTCCAAAGACAGCATCACCCAAGGCATTATAAATACATAACCAATATAACAAGTCATCCACAACCAAAAGAAACAACATCCAATGCTTCCAGGTGTGTCAGACTTGGGAAGGTACACTGGTATAATAGACGTAGAAAGAAGTAACCAGAAAAATGGTGGCATTATAAAATCCAAATAATATGGGAACAGGAGTTATCAATTGATAATAATATTAATAAATTTCTTACTTGTGTATAAGGCATTATTATTTCCTCTACTTTGCAAAAATTCTAGAAAAGTGACCTATCCCCTTTGCTTCTATTTTCTCATCTCCCACTCACTCTTCAACTCAATGCAGTCTGACTTCTCTAAAAACTGCTGGAAGATCATCGATGAGCTCTGGTTGTGATAGCTTCATCCTTCTTGATACCTATAAGGTCAGCTAATTAATCTCAGAAAATAGAATCAGGGATCAGAGCCAAAGTCACGCACAGGAATGGTCTGGCTAAGGATGCCACAGCTGGAACCACTGATCTGCCATCTTAAATGAATTCTATTCCTTCCTGTGTGTCTTCACCTCATTTTTTCAAGATTCAAAGTCCTGGTGGGAGCATTCATGACTAAGCCCCAATCATGCCACCTTTGCCTTAACTGCCAGAGGAAACAAAAGAAAACTTTAAGTAACTTTAACTTCTTTAGAGGGAAGTAGGACCCTGTCTCCACTGAGATTCAACCAGAGAAAGAGGTTTTAGATGTTGGGAAAACAATAAATAAAAACAATGTGAACCCCCCCTCAGTGTTCTCTATATCTCTCATCATTTATTTACTCATTCCGTAAACATTTATCAGTAGCTTCCACAAGCCAAGTTGAATGCTGTATACTTTTACAAGATACAAAATGACTAAGATAGTATCCCTCTGGAGGAGCTGACTGTTTATTTGGGAAGATAAAACATATACAAATAAGAATAATACCAGATAGGATATCCTAATAAATGGAAGAAATATACAAATTAAAATGTTATGTTGTGATTTACTGTTGTAGCTTTTACAGATTGCTTCATTTTTAAAATTCTTTAACTTGCATTTATCATTTAATATTCACCTAGACTTATGAGATTGATGTTCTTCTCATTTTGGATTAGGAAGCATGCTTAGTGAGAATAGCAAGCAGAGCCATGATTCAGATCTATGAGTTTGTGCTTTCCCCCCCTCAATCAAAACTAAGAGAGTCAGGAATCTGGGGTTGGGTATGAGATTTACAGATGGGTCAGCTGTGACCATGCACAGACAGAAAAGACAGAGCAGCTTAAATAAAGGTATAGTTGGGGGAAATGGAGCAAATTTTAGGAAGAATAACTAGTCAGGTGTGTTTGGAGAATAGAGGGGTGGTGGAAAATGAGACTGGAAAGGTAGGCTAAGGCCTCTAAAGCATGGTAAAGGACAATATTCTTTAACTCTTTTTCAAAACTGAGAATTATTGAAGGTTGGTGGACAGAAAGATGCTAATGGTTTCTCTGACCTTTCATCTGCACTGCACAAAAGGAACTTAGGATAGGTTGAGACCTCAGGCTTAGGGACCTGGTCCGGACACTGTGCAGCTCAAGGCCAGACTAGGCCTTATCCTAAGTTAGCAAAAGGGAAAGAAGATAGGCAGCACTCAGTCAGCCAGAGAGTAAAATCTTGGCGTGTGGTAGGTTGGAGGTGTTACTTCCTTTCATCAGTTCTGCTACTGCAGTAGCTCAGGCCTCTACCAGCTCTAACCTGGAACACGAAAATCTCTTTGAGTTCCTTGAAAAAGTTTCCATCAGAATGATCTTCCTAAAACATGCAGTGTTCTACCCAGAGATTTTAGTCCTTCCACAGTCTATAATATAAAATCCAAACTCCTTAGTATGATCTCACATTGTAGAAGTGGGGTCCGGGGCGGGGGAGGTGTCTCTATTTTTTTCCCTTTTTTATTGAGGTAACATTCATTTACAACACTCCATAGGTTTCAGGTGTACAGGTTCTTACTTCAGCAACGTGTATATTTCCCACCACACACACCACAGAATGTCCAGTCACCGCCCATCACCAAGCTGTTTCCTTCCCCTTCCTTCCTTTCTGGTGACCACCATACTTTGGTCAGAGTCTAAGAGTTTGTTTTTGTTTCTATTGTGTTTGATTGATTTTGCTTTTCTTTATATTGCACAAATGAGGAAAATCAAACAGACTTTGTCTTTTTCCTTTTGACTTATTTCACTTAGCCTAATTTCCTCAAGGTCCACCCATGTTGTTGAAAATGGCATCTTTTTTCATTCTTTTTAATCTTTTCTTTTTTTTAAAAAAAGATTTATTTATTTATACACACAAGCTGGGGTACAGGCCAGAGGCGTGGGGCGGCGAGAGGGTTCACCAGAGACAGAGTGGGGAGCAGAACAGGCAGATCAGAAGTACACTGCAGAGGGGAGCAGCGGGCGAGGCAGGAGAGGTCTGCGGCACCATGTGGGATTCTCCCCGGCTGGGCATCGAACTCGCATCGTGCGTGCGCTGCCGACAGCTCCACAGCGCAGCTCTCAACCACTGTGCCACCAGGGAGGCCCTTTTTTTTTTTTTTTTTTAAGACTGAGTAGTATTCTATTATGTACCACATCTTCTTAAACCATTCATCAGTCATCAGGCACTAGGGTTGTTTCCATGTCTTGGCCATTGTGACTAGTGCTGCAGTGAACACAGACAAATATATCTTTTCAAATTAGTGTTTTCACATTCTTCAGGTAAATACCCATAAGTGGAATAGCAGGATCACATGGTAATTCTATTTTCAATTTTGTGAGGACCCTGCATACTGTTTTTCAAAGTGACTGCACCAATTTAATTCCCCTCAAAGGTGCACAAAGTTTTCTTTATCTCCACATCCATGCCAACACTTATTATTTCTTGACGTTTTGAGAATAGTCATTCTCACCAGTGTGAAATGAAATCTCATTGTAGTTTTGATAGCATTTCTGTGATGATAAGTGATGTTGAACATCTTTTCATGTGTCTGTTGGCAATCAGTATGTCTTCTTTTACAAAATGACAATTGAGATGTGCTGCCTATTTTTTACTCAGTTGCATTTTGTTGTTATTGTTGAGTTGTAAAAGTTTGTATGGGTTTGGATCTTAATCCTTTGTCTGGCATCTGGTTTGCAAATAGCTTTCATCCACTTAGTAAGCTACCTTTTCATTTTAATGATGTTTTCTTTTGTTGTGCAGAAGCTTTTTAGTTTGTTATAGTCTTACTTGTTTTTCTTGCTCTTAGAGACAAATCCACAAAGACATCACAAAGAGTGATGTCAAAAGAGTTTACCACCTATGTTTTCTTCTATGTATTTTGTGGTTTCAGGTCTTACATTCAAGTCTTCAATCCATTTTGATTTGATTTTAGTATATGGTGTAAGATAGTGGTCTGTTGATAGTTTTATTTTTTTCCAGTTTTCTCAGTACCGTTTGTTAAAGAGATTTTCCTTTCTCCATTGTCTATTCTTGGACCTTTTATCATAAATTAGTTATCTATATGTGTATGCTGTTATTTCTGGGCCTTTGATTCTCTTCCATTGACTTGTGTTCCTGTTTTTTTATTATTATAACTTTGTGATATAGTTGGAAGTCAGGGAGCATGATACCTCCATCTTATTTTTTTTTCAAGGATTATTTTGGATATTTAAGTCTTTTGTGGTTCCACATAAGGTTTAGGACTTTTTTGTTCTATTTCTATGAAGAATGCCACTGAGATTTTAATAGGGATTGCACTGAATCTGTATATTGCTTTAGATAAAATTGCCATTTGACAATATTGATTCATCCAATCCTACGAACATGGAATAGCTTTTCATGTCTTTGTGTCATCAATTTTTCTAGGATCTCTTTTATAAGGACACTAATCCCATGCATGAGTGTTCTACCCTCGTGACCTAATCACCCCCCCAAAGACACCAGCTCCAAACACCATCATGCTGGCAATTAGATTTTAACATATGAATTCAAGGGGGTGCACAAATATTCAATCTAGAATACACTGCCCCTCATCAACCTCCCTTCCAGCCCTTCCAAATCACTCTTGTTTTTTCAAATGTACTCTAGCTTTAATCATCACGCCATTTCACATCATAGTCCTCTCTCTCCCTGGCAAATTCCCAGGACTGGTACAAAGTAATTGCTCAATATAACTGCAATAAATTTAACTGTCAGGACATCTCCCTTCCCATGCTAAGTTCAATAGTAGGAGCGCAACAAATATGCTTGACAAATGAACTAATATTTGAATGAATGAATATGACCTAAGTTGTAGTTCCGACTCTGGTATCATCCATCGGTGTGACTCTGCATAATCAGTTCACATCATTGATTCTGCTTTCTAATCTATAAAATAAGACTAGAAATCTATGGCCTTTTTAACTCATACTGCTGTTGTAAGCATCACATAAGACAATGGTTATGAAAGCACTGCAAGCACTGTACATATGTAAGGGGCTATGTTATTATTAAAAAGCAGTAGGTAAAAAAATAAAAAGCTCTGAAGTAGATTTTTCTAAGTTTAGATATATACATTAAACTCTAGCTCAACCACCAGAAAAGGTTTTAAAGAGCAACAAAAA
Organism: Scalopus aquaticus; assembly: GCA_004024925.1. Lineage (NCBI taxonomy): Eukaryota > Metazoa > Chordata > Mammalia > Eulipotyphla > Talpidae > Scalopus > Scalopus aquaticus. The sequence continues at coordinate 34,655 of PVIJ01010539.1, forward strand.
CAAAATAAATAGGTGGTACTAAAAAGCTTCTGCACAGCAAAGGAAATCATCAAAATGAAAAGGAAATCTACTGACTGGAAGAAAATGTTTGCAAATCATGTGTCTGATAAGGGGTTAATAGCCAAAATATATAAAAGACTCATTAACTCAATAGCAAAAAAACCAAACCATCCTATTAAAAATGGGTAGATTTGAATAAATGTTTTTCCAAAGAAGATATATAGATGGTGAACAGGTACAAGAAAAGATGCTCAACATCACTAATGAACAAGGAAATGCAAATCAAAACCACAATCAGGTATCACATCACACCTGTTAGGATGGCTACTATAAAAAAAAACACAAAATATAAAAAGTGTTGGAGAGGATGAATAGAACCTCTGTGTACTGTTGGTGGGATATAAATTGGGACAGCCACTTTGGAAAACAATATGGAGGTTTCTCAAGAAATTAAAAATAGAACTACCATGTAATATAGCCATCCCACTTCTGGGTGTTTGTCTAAAGGAAATAAGATCACTGACTCAAAGAGATAACTATATTCCCAAGTTCACTGAAGCATTATACAATAACCACAATGGTGAAACAATTTAAGTGCCTGTCAATAGATGAATGGATACTACCACTCAGGACAATACCAGTGAAGTGAAAAGACATCCCACAGAAGAGAACATACATTTTAAAATCATGTATCTGATAAGGATCTAGTATCCAGAAAATTCACCTGGACCTTAAAGAAAGAAGTATTTTACCAGGTAAAGAAGAGGAAAGATGTTTCTCCACTCTTAGGCTAAAGTCATTGAGTGCAGAAATTACGTCTTGTTCACCACTGTGTTCCCAATACCCAGCACCATACCTAGGACAAGGAAAGAACCCAGTACATGTTTGTTCAATGAGCAGATAATGAGTGGATTCTGGACTGGTATAACAGTACAAAGGCAAAAAGGATAAAAGTGCACTTTCATGTGACTGTTCTGAAAATATTTTATGTAAGGAAATATGGGAGATAAAATGAGAGTTTGGGGAGCTTTATAAGAAAATTATGCTAAGAAGTTATACTCAATTGCATAGGCAGCAGTTGACTAATTCCTTCTCTAGGAAAATAATACCCTGGTTCATCTTTGTATCCTTAGCATCCAGAACAGTGCCAGGGATTTAGAAGATAACCAACAAATGACGGAATGAGTAAATGAGTGAATGAAGATTCTTGATAAAGGAAATAATTTCAGGGGCCTCCCTAGTGGCGCAGCGGTTAAGTGCTGCGCTGTGGAACTGTCGGCAGCGGCGATGTGAGTTCGATGCCCGGCCGGGGAGATTCCCACATGGTGCTGCAGACCTCTCCTGCCTCGCCCCCTGCCCCCCTCAGCACTGTATTTCCGTCAGTGTGCCTGTTCTGCTCCCACTCTGTCTTTGGTGAACCCTCTCGCCGCCCCATGCCTCTGGCCTGTACCCCAGCTTGTATGCATAAATAAATAAATCTTTTTTAAAAAAAGGAAATAATTTCATACAATTTTCAATTTACTTCAACAATTATACCCTGTCACTTTTATGTATAATTTTATAGTTACAGAAACACTTTTATTCTATTGTCTAGAAAAAAAATGTTGATCTGACCAACAAGATCAGAAAAGTACAGATATTCTCATTTCCTAGCAGATGTTATTATTCTCATTTCCTGGCAGATGTTTTTTACTCTCATTTCCAGTGTACAGAAGCTAAAACTCTAACTTCCTCTAATATGCCTTCATATATATGAAGCACTGTTCTGTGTGTGCCTGCATCTGACAGGTCTCTGAGGAGTAACCCAAGTCTTGCTCCACACTATCATACCCAGGATTTTGACATATCCCCCAAAGATAGATCCAATTCTACAATCAGGGGTATTTTACTGATTACTTCATGAAAGACTGAGAAAAAGGTTCATCATACTCCAGGACAGCAGAAACCATAGGTATTTCTGGTTTTCCCCTAGGTTCCTCTCCCTAGCAATGAACTCATCTCTATTCTTTCTCTTTCCATTCACAACCTTGCAACCCCTTCCCAACATTGTTCTTCTAGACTTAAACACATTTTGTTAATTTATCATGCATTTATCTAAAAATATTTATTGAGTGCATACTATGGTTCATAGACCTTTCAAGAACCAGTAATATATCAGAAAAGAAAGTCTCTGTCTTCATAGAACTTACTGTCTACTGGGAGATAGACAATAATTAAGTACATATTTTTAGAATGACAGTGATAATAAGTGCTCGGGAGGAAAATCAAGGAAGTAAAGGATAAAGGAGGTATAGGTCATGTATCATGTGATGACATTCCAGTCAACAATGGACCAAATACATGACAGTGGTCCCAAAAGACTATACCATAAAGCCTATATGTGTAGGAGCCTGCATCATCCAGGTTTGTGTAATTATACTCTATGATGTTTGCATTACAACTAAATCATCTAATGACTCATTTCTCAAAATGTTTCCTTCCTAAGTGAAAAGTAACTATAATGGGATAATGAGGGCCAGGAGTTGGTGAGTTGCTGATTTATATAACACAGTCAGGGTATACCTCTAAAAAAAGATGACAGCTGAGCACAGATCTGAAGGAAGTAGAGAAAGATCTATCAGCTTTGGGGAAAACAATCGAGGTAGACAGAACAAGTGCTAAAGTCTGAGAAGTAATCTTGATTTATTTGATGAACCACAAGTACTACTTTATCTGGAGTGGGATGGGCCAACGAGATAAAAGTGGCAGGTGGTAAATGACATAGGATGTCTTGTAGACCAATTACAACTACTCGGATTTTTAGCCTGAGTGAGATGGGAATCCATGGAGGCTTTTGAAAAGAGAAGTGACAGGATATGACTGACTTTTCATTTGAAATCATCACTGTAGCCACTGTGGGAGAAATAAAATTTAGAGACAAAGACATACTTGGGGTGTCCCAGGGATACACACACACCTGTTAGGAAATTATTTTAATATGAAAGAAAAGTGGCAGGATAGTGTTAACAAAGGAGATGGGGAAACTACTCGGATGTCGGATGTGTTATGAAGATAGAGCTGATGGGATTTGTTGAAAGAACTGGTTGTGGGTATAAGAGAAAGAGAGGGATGAAAAAATGATTCTAAGATATGCAAATTAAAACCACAATGTGATGTGACTACTTAACCACCAGGATAGTTAAAAATCTCTGGCCAAAACACAAAACAAAAACTAACTAAAGACTCTGAAAGCTAATAATAGCAGGCAGGTTGGGGGTGAGGGAAGAGAGGTCAAAACTTGAAGAAGCCCCTCTATGGGGCAGTGGTGAATTTCCTAGTGCTGTTTTTTTTTCCTTTATCCCTTGACTTTTAGCCAAAGATGGCCCAAAACTGTACAATAGGTAGAGGTAGAAAGAACACTAAGAAAATCCCATCTTTCTAACAGGATGGGAAAACAAATCTTTGCAAGCTGGAGAGTGGGAAGAGAATGTCAGTTTGTTTCTCTCCCAGTCCTGACCCAAGGCCACCCCCAATTGTGAAACTGCAGTGTTGTGGGAGGTGGTTTTGTCAGCAGTCACCAAAAATTCCAAAGAAAGCCCAATTTTCTAGGTAAAGCAACTGGAAAAGTGGGTCACAGTTGGTGGATGTTTTCCAATGCAGATTTTAATATTTTTTTAGGATTTATTTTTATTTATTTATGCATACAAGAGCTGGGGTACAGGCCAGAGGTGCAGGGGGTGAGAGGATTCACCAGAGACAGTGGGGGAACAGAACAGGTAGATCTACTGAAACACACTGCTGAGGGGAGCAGCAGGTGAGATAGGTGTGCTGCACCATATGGGTTAGCTCCCTGGCTGGGGATTGAACTCAGGCCCTCAGTGGCTGGTGATGACTTCATAGCACTGAGACTTTAACCCCTGAGCAACCAGGGAGGCGCCGATTTTAATTTTATTCCAGTATGGTGAGGTTAACAGATCAGGAAATGACAGTCATAGAATAGATAGCTTATTATACACAGTTCCCAAGAGAAGAGAGCAGGACACACACACCAACTGGGGTCACAAGAGAGTTATGAATAGTTTCAGGGACTCTGAGACCTAGGGACCCTAAGGTTATTAGGGCTGGGAAATATGACCTGCAGGTGGTGGGGGAAGAAGCTCTCAATGGCCCCGCATTTACATATGAATGGCACACAGGAAAGAATCACTTCCTGGCTTTAGGATCAGCTAACCTTAATAGGGGTCAGCTAGTCAGCAAAACTCCAGATGTCAAAACTCCAAATACAGAAACTAGAAAAGTAGTTAATATAATAGAGACTATGAAGGAAACCCCCTATTTGTTTCTTGCCACTTCTCCCCAGAGGTTGTCTGAGTCACATGAAATTGTATGAGAGCATGGGAGGTTTATACTCTGAAAGAACCTCATCTTCTAGGAATAAGAAAAAGGGGGGGCCTCCAAGAAGCAGAGTGTGGGAGAAATTCCTGGGAAGAGGGAATTAAACAAGAGGATTTCTTAAATTTGTATGTGAGTCAGCAGAAATTTTGAGCGCATTCTCAAATTGCAAAACACACCCTAAGAAACTTAGTAAGGGCTTTGTGATCTAATCTAAAATATAAACTACCACTTGAGTCCCAGGCTAACCCTTAAATAGCACATGAGAGAGGCAGAATCAAATAGCAAAGCAAAAACTCTGAAAATGAGGAACACTGCAATCACCACCCATCGAAGCTGAGACAGAAATTGAAGCCCAAACCTAACTGAGTTGATTTGACTTAAATAAATACAATCACCATCTAGAGGATTTTAACAGGAGTAAGAGTCTTATAACATAATGTTCAAGATGGACAGGATAGAATCCAAAATTGTTTAACATACAAAGAACCAGGAAAACTGATTAATCTTCAAGGGAAAGGAAGATGAATAGATGCTAACCCTAGCATAACTCAGATGTTGGAATTACCTGAGAAAGACTTTAAAGCAGCTATTATAACCATCTTCCATAAGGTAAAAGAAAATACTGTTGAGATGAATGAAAGATAGAAGTTCTCATCACAGAAACAGAAGTTATGTATTTAAAACAGGTTTGATCTTATACCTCTGAAACATGCACAGTGTTGTAAAACAATATTACTTCAATAAAATTAAATTTAAAAAGAACCAAATGGAAATTATATAAAGTATTTTTTATTCCTGGAATTCCTGGAATTCCTGGAAGAACTCATTACTAGAGTAAAATCACAGAGGAATGAATATATAGACTTAAAGATAGATCAATAGAAATTTTCCAATATGAAGAGAACAGGAAAAAAAGATTTTAAAAACCACCTATTGAATATTTTGGGATCTGAGAGTCAGTAATAATGAAACTGAATTCATAGCTTAAAACTTCTAAAGAAAAAAAAAATGGAAGAAATATTATGAATTCTACATACACTTTTCCCAGAAAATAGAAAAGGAAGACTATTTTGCAACTCATTATATGAGGCCAGCATTATCATGATAAAAAAATTTTTTTGAAGGCATTATAAGAAAACTGCAGACAAATATTCCATACGAACAGTGACCCTCTTATATCTTTAACAAACAATTAGCAAATGTAATCCAGTTAACACAAAAAGGATGAAACTTCACTATCAAGTACTGTTTATTCCTGGTAATTCAATACTGGTGCAATATTCAAAAATTGGTGAAGGTAATTCACTATATTGGCAGACTAAGGAAAAAGAAACACATGATTTTCTCTATTAATGAAGAAAATGCATTAACAGAATTGTACACCTATTCATGATAAACTCTTTCAACAAACTGGGAGCAGAAAGGAACTTTCCTAGTCTAAATAAAAAGGGCATCATACTTAATGGTGAAAGTCTATTTTCTTCTTAAGAGGAGAACTTGGCAAGGATGTTTACTCTTGCCACTCCTATTAAACATCATCCAGAAAGTCCTAATTAATGTAACAAAGCAAGGGGAGGAAAAGACATATGGACTTGGAAAGGAAGAAATCGAACTACCTCTATTAGTACCCAACACAACTGTCTATGTAGAATAGTCTATAAAATCTACAACAATAAAAGGTTCCTATAAATAAGGTTGGAAAAAAATCACAGGAAACAAAGTCATACTATAAAAATCAATTGTAATTTCTACATGTAATGAATAATTGGAAGACAAAATTAAATATACAACATCATTTACAAGTATACCAAAACAATGAAATACTTAAGGATAAAATGACAAAATATATGATGAATCTTAATCCTGAAGACAGTAAAACACCAGTGAAGGATCAAAGAAGACCAAAATAAATGGAGTGATATAACATATTCACTGATTAGAAGATTCAATTCTGTTAATATATTTATTCTCCTCAAATTAATATATAGATTCTACACAATTACAGTAAAAATCCCAGCGAGATTTAATAGATAACAACAAATTGATACAGAAAGTCAGAGGAGTTAGGAAAGAAAACAATTTTGGAAAAGTGGAACAATGCTGGCTTTTTCAAACTATCTCACATCAAGACTTTCAAGCCAACACAGTAAGAAAGACTGTCGACTTGGCAGAAGAGAAGAAACACAAGACAATAATTTGACTGTGGTGACTGCATGAATAAGCACTTGTCAAAACTGACAGAACTAGACAACAAAGATTTACTGATATAAATCACTATATATACAGTTAGTCCTCAAACAATATAGGTTTGAACTGCAAGGCTTCATTTACACATGGATTTTCCTCTAAAAAGACCACATCAACTATTTATGGTATCAATAAATACAGTACAGCATTATAAATGTATTTTCCTTATGACTTTCTTAATAAATTTCTTTTCTCTAGCATAATTTATTATAAAAATGTAGCACGAAATACATATACAAAGGTTCCTATAAATAAGGTTGGAAAAATCACGGGAAACAAAGTCATACTATGACTTTGTTTAATCAGCTAGTTATGTTATCAGGAAGGTGTCTAGTCAACCACAGGCTATCAGTATTTGAGTTTTGGGGGAGTCAAAAGTTACAGGCAGATTTTCAACTGTATATAGGATCAGCACCCCAACCTCATGTTCTGTAAAAGGTCTCATATATATATATGAGACCATACATATACATGTGTATATGTATGTATGTATGCATATATATACACACACAGTACCACATACATACGCAAACACATATACACACGTATGATTGTTTTCTCCTCATATTGCTATCAAGTCACATCTAACAGATTCCAAGTTTAAACAATTATTTTTTCTGAACACAAGATTAGAATTGCTTTGATTGCTGTTAATGTTCTATTTCCTCTCATTCCACAGAATCTGAAACGTCATCATTTGGAATTAATTCTTTTTGAGTAGGTTATTTTTTCTATCTCAAGGTTCAGCTCCTATTATCGAGAGCGGTAAAATAGCACTCTATTAGCAAGTTAGCAGGGATCCACTTAGGAGGTTAACTATCTGTCATTGTGGGTGGCAGGGCGCATGCCTCTGAGAGGCCAGGACACAGGACAGATGTGCTTTGAAGGGAGGAAAGGGAAAGAAAGGCCTGCCACATAGCACAGCCATGGGGCACTCGAGGCAAGAAGTAGAGGTGGGAGGGCAGTGATCAGAGACAAAGATGAGAGTATGCCAAGAACACACTGTGCTGACTTCACAGCTCTACCTCCGGCCAGCTATGGACATTAGCCAGTCTCTTTCTTGAGCTTTATTTCCTCTGTTCTGAATGGGTCAAGTCTCTACTCACATCTGTTCAATAGTATATAACCAAGACCTTCCTCTGTTTGCATTTTATCAACAAGCATTTATCATAACCGAATCTAGTAAAGCTCTCTTCTGTTGGCACAGCACTCAAGTCCTTTAATATCCGCTTATCTCTTTTGATAAGGGAAAAAGAACTTACTCTGATGTCCAAAGAAGGAAACAGAGTCTCAGAAAGGTTAAGTGATTTACCCAAGGTCAACTTTTTAATATTCAGGCCTCTCTAGACTCTCCATTAGCTATACTCTGCTGCCCCCTATTGTGCGTATTGCAATACATACTAAATTGCAAAGAGCTAGCAGTTGTTACAATCTAAAAGTGTTCAGATTTATTAATTGAACAAGTATTTATTGAGACATTACTATGTGCCCGAAGAAAACACAGGTATAGCCTTTGAACTCATGGAGTTTATGATGTATAGGGGAGATAAAGGATTCTACAAACAATTAGATAATTATAATCTGGATAAGTACTATACAGTACAAGGTGATATACGAGGATCTAGAATAGGGGTAAGAAGCCCAGTCTGGAGACTTAAAGAAATCTTGCCTGAAATGGAATCACTAGCAGTAGATTATTTATTGGCTATGGAGAAAGTTAAAGGCTATATTAAGGATGCCTCCCAGATCTCTGCATGAGTTGGGCAGATGGAGTACTATGACTAAATTGGGGAAGCCTAAAGGTAAGGTTCTTGAATGGGAAGAACATGAACTTGACTTTGGTCTTTTGTAGTTTGGGAGGCATTGAAGTATACATGTGGAGCACGCAACTGGCTTTAGGAGTTTGGAAGAAATGTCTAGGCTAGGGAGAAATTTGGGAGGTGGTCAGATGAAGATGGTATTTCAAATTGTGGTGGTGAATGAAAATTCTTGTAAGGAAAGAGCAGAAAGAGATGAGAGCTTACAACTGCTCTGAGAAACTTCTCAATTTAAAAGGTCGATTGGAAGAGATGAAACTAGAAAGATAAAGTTGGACTGAAGGTTTAGAGAATTAGGGAGGGAAATCTGGGGAGTATGATAGCAGTAAATACCAGGGAAGAATCTGTGTCAAGAAGGAGATGGTCTACTTGGTGGAAGTTATAAAGAAAGCAGGTAAAAGTTATTCACCTGGCTAGCCTGGTGAGCTGAGGTTCATTCTCAAAGGTCTGCAGTTTGAGAACATGTACTACCCAAAAGAACTGTGATAAATGCTGCTTTCTCATAACTAAAAGAATTTTTCATAAAACTGATATTTTTATTTGCCCCTTTGTCACCTCCAAGATTTTTTTTTTTTGGCCCCAGCAATGTACCATACTCAGATTCAGGATGGGCCATGTGACAGTTTACATTTGCGGAGATGTGAACCTATATTCCTAAGACATATATAATGGTATAAACCAATGTTACTTCAATAAACATATTTTAAAAAGATAAAATATATGAGTAAAATTTAACCAGGAAGGGAAGGTCCTGTACACTGAAAGCTATAAAGCACTGTTGAAAGAAAATAAAGAAGATGCAAAGATAAGGAAAGATATTTCATACTCACAGATCAGAAGAGTCAATATTGTCAAAATGGGCTTTTACCTAAAGCAATATACAGATTCAATGCAATCCCTATCAAGATCCCAGTAGGATTTGTCACAGAAATAGAATAAGAAATCCTAAAATTTGGATGGAACCACAAAAAGTAAAATAACCAAAACATTTCTGAGAAAAAAAATAACAAAAACAGAGGTATCATGCCCCCTGAATCCAAACTACACTAAAAAGCTATAAAAATCATAACAGTACAGTACTGGATTAAAAGCAGGAACAAAGATGCATTAGAGAGCCCAGAAGACAACAAAGGAGAAAAATCTTTTCACATATATAGGCAACTAATTTAAGACAAAGGAATCAAAAGTATACAGTGAAGAGAGGACAGTCTCTTCAACAAATGTTGCCTGGCAACCTGGCTAGACAGCAAAAGAATGAAACTAGACCACTACCTTATACCACACATTAAAATCAATTTAAAATATGGAGTAAAGACTTGAATGTAAGACCTGAAACCATGAAATAAGTAAAAGAAAACACGGGTAACAAGCTCTTTAGTATTGGTCTTAGTGAGGTTTTTTGTGAATTTGTCTTCAACAGCAAGAAAAACAAGAGAGCATAGACGAATTGACCATATCAAACAAAAAAGCTTCTATACAGAGAAATAAACCATCATTAAAATGAAAAGGAAGCCTACTGAGTGGAAGAAATTTTCAAACCATATATCAGAAAAACAAAGGAGAATATCTTTCCATATATATGTGAAAGGAAATCTCATTGTGGCTTTGATTTGCATTTCCCAAATGATAGGCGGTGTTGAATATCTTTTTATGTGTCTGTTGATCAAGAAAAAAATTCTTTATTTAAAAAAGTCAAGAAGTAGGGCCTCCCCGGTGGCGCAGCGGTTGAGCGCTGTGCTGTGGAGCTGTCGGCAGCGGCGTCGCGAGTTTGACGCCCGGCCGGGGAGAATCCCACATGGCACGGCAGACCTCTCCTGCCTCGCCCACTGCTCCCCTCAGCAGTGTATTTCTGATCTGCCTGTTCTGCTCCCAGCTCTGTCTCTGGTGAACCCTCTCGCCGCCCCATGCCTCTGGCCTGTACCCCAGCTTGTATGTATAAATAAAAAATAAAAAAAAATCTAAAAAAAAAAAAGTCAAGAAGTAATAAGTGTTGGCAAGGATGTGGGGAAAAAGGACACCTTTTATATTGTTGATGGGAATGTAAATTGATTCAGTCACTTTGGAAAACAGTATAGAAGTAACTCAAAAAATTTTTTTTCAATTAAAAATAGAATTACCGCATGATCCAGTAAGCCCACTTCTGGGTATTTACCTGAAGGATGTGAAAACACTAATTTGAAAATATATGTATATCTATGTTCATTGCAACATTATTCACAATAGGCAAGATATGGAAACAAATCAAGTGCTTGGAGACAGATGGATAAAGAACACTGCTACACAATGGAATACTATTCAGTCACAAAAAAATCTTGCCATTTGCATCAATATGGATGGATTTTGAGGGGACTGTGCTAGGTGAAAGTTTGTGTTAAGTGAAGCAAGTCCACTGCAGGAAGATAAATACCATATGATTTCACTCATTTGTGGAATATAAAGAAGAAAAGAAAGCAAAAGGGCAAACAGAACAAAATTAAAAACAAATCCTTAGACTCTGACAACAGAGTGGTGGTTATGGAAGGGGTGGGATGGGAAGAGAGGGTTAATTGGTTGGTGGTAGATGGTGACTGGATTCCTGGTTGTGGGTGTGTTGAGATAGATGCAGCTGCTGAGGTGAGAAAAAGTACCCTAGAACCTACATAATATTTTTAACTAATGTGCCCTCTGTAAAAAGAAAAATAAAAGAGAAAAAAGAGTAATAGCAATAGTTGTAATCATAATAATAAAATATCAGTGCATGAGTACCCCTTAGAAAGTCTTCACGTGGGGCCTCCCTGGTGGCGCAGCGGTTGGGCGCTGAGCTGTGGAGCTGTCGGCAGCGGTGACGCGGGTTCGACGCCTGGCCGGGGAGATTCCCACATGGTGCAGCAGACCTCTCCTGCCTCGCCCGCTGCTCCCCTCAGCAGCGTATTTCCGTCCATCTGCCTGTCCTGTTCCTCACTCTGTCTGTGGTGAACCCTCTCACCGCCCCGCACCTCTGACCTGTACCCCAGCTTGTATGTGTAAATAAACCTTTAAAAAAAAAAAAAAAGAAAGTCTTCATGTGTCATGGGAATGTTAAATACCCCCCATTTTTAAGCCAGTGTTGCAAAGGATTTGGGGGCAATCTGAAATTACTTCAAGGTTTCTAAAACCTGGAACTGACAGATGAGACCAGCTTGCCCTAAAGAATTCAGCTCCTCATTTTTAAATGCCCGAGGGATATACAGAGATTCAAAGAGAGGTAAGGGCAACTTGCATGATCATCCAGCATTTCAGGTTTAGGTTTCTCCAACCCCCACAAGGGATCATCTGAAGTTAGCCAGCAGGGCCTGCCAGCCTTGGTGAAATTGGTGTCCCATCAGATTTAGCAAGATGAAGGCGAGGTATAACTGCGAAGCAGTATGACTGATTATTTAGCACACCCGTCCAAACTTATCCACTTCAACTCATTCACTCTCTCAACTCCCATGTGCTAAGCAATGTATGAGGTGCTAGGGTTACCAAAAAAAGTATAAGCCATAGCCCAAGCTCTTGCAAACTCAAGGAGAGAGACTTTTAAACAAATAACCACAATACATTGTGACAAAGTGTTAATAAAACGAGTGCAAGAAAGGGGGGCCAGGGAGAGCACTGAGGAAAGAGTGTCTTGGGTGGGAGAGTTCAAGGAAAATTTCCCAAAGCAATTTCTTGACAGTGAGATAGTGCATCACATAGAAAGCAGACAGATGCGGGAAGATGGTCCTACCAGAAGAAACAGCCTGCCCCCTTGGCAGCCCATGTCACAGTGTCACTCCAGGGACAGAGCCAGCCTCGCTGGAGTGTAACCTCTGCAGTCACCTAGGCCCTCACATGAGCAGGGCCTACTCTTGTTTTAACGTTCTGCTGACCCTATTTTGGAATTCTTAATATTTTTTTATTAGCTTTAAAATGTATTCGGTCACCTTAGTATTTTTTAAAAATTTATCTATTTTTTAGTATTAATATATTACTGAGGTAACACCAGTTCTCACTACACAGTACATGTCTGGGAGTACAGGTACATACCTCTTCAAGTGTCTGTGGCCGCCCAGCACCCACTGCCAGGGTACCGATACCCCTCTACAACTGACCACTGCACCCCTTCTACCCTTTGCTCCCATCCCTAAATTTGTAATATTTTTTTAAACATTTTCAAGTTGCACTAGGCCCTGAATGTTATGCAGCAGATCATTCAAGGGGGTAAAATGAAAATAGGAAGCTTCTGTCAGGAAGCTGAGACCAAGAAAGAGCTAACAAGAGGGAGAAATCAAGGTTTTGTCACAACAGGAATACAGATGCACATTGTTCTTTTTTTTCCAACACCTACCTTGTGTTTCTCTGGTTGGATGTAGCAGTTTCCCCAACTGGAAAATATTTAGGTTGGTTTTGAATTTTTGTGATTACAAAGAATGCCAATGAATAATTTTGTACATTTGCCTTTGTACACATGCAAGGGTTACCTTAGATATGTTCTCAAAATTAAAATTGATGGGTCAAAGATATGCTCATTTTCAAGGCTGATAGGCATTGCTAGTTTGTGATCCAAAGACAGTTCACCAATTTATATCTCTTCTAACAGTACTTTCATCATGCCTCTAACACTTTGTAATACCCATTGATAATTGCAGTCTTGCAAGAAAGCAATTGCTCATTGTTCTAATTTGTCTTCCCTTAATTACAAATGAGGTTAGTCATTTAAATATATATATATATTTGTAGAAATATGAATGGATATATATATATATATATATATATACATTTCTATTTACAACAAATCCATTTTGTTTGCTAGTTTTGAATGGATTATATTAAGTCTTTTTCTTTTTTTTATGTTTTTAAAATTTTATTTTGTGTAGAAGAATCAGGGTGTAGGCCAGAGGTATAGGAGGGTGAGAGGATTCACCAGAGACAGAGAGGGGAGCAGAACAGGTGGACTGAAATACACTGCTGAGGGGAGCAGCAGGTGAGACAGGAGAGGTTTGCTGCACCATGTGGGTCAGCTCCCTGTCTGGGGATCGAACTCAGGCCATAGTGGGGATAGCACTGAGACTTCAACCCCACCTGGGAGGCCCCCTATACTAGGCCTTTTTCTTATTAGTGTCTAAGAGTTCTCTTAAGTCAAGAAAATTAATAATGTTTTACTAATCTTGTTTTTTTGTTTTTTACCTTATTTTGGGTAATTTTTTTGCCATGCAGATTAAGGCTTGAATTTTTCAAACTGCCCACTGAAGTGAACTGCTTTTGCTTATAGCATATTATACTATATAACCTCTTTTGAGAAATGGCCTTTAGAGATTATTATACTTACTTTTTTAAAAAGTTCAACTTGTATTTGTTTATTTGTTGACAGATAATATATCTACAAGATCAAAAAGTGAAAGGACACAAAAGGTGTACAGTAAAAAATCTCCCTTGCATCCTGTCCTCAAGCCACAGTCCACTGTTATCAATGCCCTGGCTAGCCTTCCACATTTTACCTGAAAACAAGCAAGTACACACACACACACACACACACACACACACACACACACACGCATGCACGCACGCACACACACATTCTTTTTTCCCCTATTATTTCACAAATAGAAGCATGCTACACTCAATATTCCCCACCATGCTTTTTATCATTTAAAATTACATTTTGTAAATAATTCTCAGTTCATAAAGTACTTCCTCATTTTTTTAAATAGTAACATCATGTTCCAGCCACACCACTTTGAATATGCTTGTAAGGGGAAAAACCTAAATGGAAAATACCCACAAATCCTTTGAGGTTGATGTTGAGGATGAGTCAGAAGATTGAACTGGGACCTCTCTACAGCCTGAACAACGGACCCTTTCCTTCCTCCATGGATTTTCTCTCAACTAAAACTTCATACTGTCTTCCCTTACTTAAGACTTTCAAACAGGCATGGCGGGGCCTCCCTAGTGGCACAGTGGTTATTCGCTGCGCTGTGGAGCTGTTGGTAGTGGCGATGCAAGTTTGACGCCCGGCTGGGGAGATTCCCACATGGCGCAGCAGACCTCTCCTGCCTCGCCCACTGCTCCCCTCAGCAGTGTATTTCCGTCAGTCTGCCTGTGCTGCTCCCCCCTCTGTCTGTGAACCCTCTCACTGCCCCACACCTGTGGTCTGCATCCCAGCTCCGGCCTGTACCCCAGCTTGTATGCATAAATAAATAAATCTTAAAAAAAAAACCACCACACATGGCGATGTTCACCATATATTGTATATAAAATGATTAGTTTTAAAAAGATTATGTTTGTAGATGCTCACCTCAAATGCTACTTCCTTTTGGAAGTCTTGCTGGAGCACTCTGATTTTCTCCAGCCAGAGTGACCTCTGAAATCTTATAGGACCTTGTAATGGGTAGTGACTATTTGTCACGTCTTAAGTGTGCTCAAGTCTTAGCTCTTTTACCTGAAGACTGCCTTACTCGCCACATTACTTTCCAGAATAGCTCCTTAGCAATGTTTATATGATTTTTAGGGAATGAATGAATGAACAACGATACAAGGAGTTAAGGACATAAGTTTTAGTGTCAGACACATGGGTCTTATTCCTGGTTTTGCTGTTCTCTAGGTGTGCCACTGGGTAAATCACTTCCCTCACCCTTTCCTGATATTCCACCTCATAGGATAATTGTGAGAATTAAGTGATACAACATAGATAAATTGCTCTGCATATAGTAAGCCCTCATTAAATGTTAGCTGTTGCAATATGAATTCAGAGGAAGAGGAGAAGTCAAGATTCCTGAGCTAGACTGTGCTTTCCAGCTCCCATCTGTATTTCCTTTCAGAGCACAAAGAACTTCACTATTCCCATTTCTGTGTTATCTTTTGCATGAATTTGTCTCGCTTCAGGCCATGGGTCCTTTAGCACCAAGAGCTACAGATTCTTATGACCTCTCCACTATTTCCTTCCTTTATAAAGAAGGGAGCCTTTTGACTGACTAGCATGTCAGTTTCTTTCTATTCAATGTTAAAATAAAATCCAATGATACTTGCTAAAGCTTGGTAAGGAAGGCTTTTTTGGGGGGTGGGGTTAGCATGATCAAGAGAGACCACTGGGATGGAATTTTGCTGTGGGGAAGAGACATTTGGCACAAGTCCCAATACAGCATGGGCAAGTGGGAATTTACAGTTAAGGAGTAGTTGGAAAATTACTAATAAACATCAGGGGTAAAGAGATTCTGCCTAAACCCACCTTACAGGATTTTCTTTGAAGATAGGCCAGGTAATCTGATATCACCTGGGGGATGGTGGAGGAGGAGGAACCTGGACAGATGTGGAGGGTAATCAGATATCCAGAGGTGGCAGGTTCTGGTTAAACTGACTTAGCAGGGTTCTTGCTAAAACCAGATTTTACAAGGAAGTGCACAGATGGGCCTAAGCAGAAGGTTCAGGACCCTGAGTAAAATTTGGTCAAGCAAAGAATCTGGTCACCAAATGGAAGGCATACTGATTTTTGCAATAAGAAGTCAATGTGATCTAGGAAAAAAGAACATGCCAGGGAGCATAAACAGCTCAGTGTCTTGTAACTTTAGGAGCTTTAGTTCAGGTTTTAACTTTTCTTGCCTTGTTTCAACAGCCTCATAACCCATTTCCCTCTTACATGAAGGACCATTGTGATTCAAAGCTTCTAGCATAGTGCTAGATAAAAAGTTAAGTAACAAGTAAATTCCAGTTCCCCCTCAGCTCTTCTGCACACTGGTAACAGATTTAAACTCCTAAAAGTCCTCTTCTTCCTTCTTACTATGAATGAATTATCCCAGCTCATAGCCAACCTCTCTATGTGTATATTTTCCTACTCAAGGACCTTCTTTCAGGAATTCTCCCTTCTCTCCTTAAGCAACATTTCCCCTCCCTTTCTTTTTTGTTTTTTTAAAGATTTATTTATTTATGCATACAAGCTGGGGTATAGGCCAGAGCCGTGGGGCGGCGAGAGGGTTCACCAGAGACAGAGTGGGAGCAGAACAGGCAGATCGACGGAAATACACTGCTGAGGGGAGCAGCCGTGAGGCAGGAGAGGTCTGCTGCACCATGTGGGAATCTCCCATGTGGAATCCCCCCAGCAGGGCAAACCCGCCTGGCTGGTGCTGCTGCCGACAGCTCCACAGCGTGCCTTAACCGCTGTGCCACCAGGGAGGCCCCACCCCCACCCCTCCCCCCCCCACCCCCACCTCCTTCTTACTTGATCATCTTTAGTCAGCAGATAAATGGTTCTCCTATCTTGAAAACAAACAAAAGCAAATAACCCTCTTGTGACTGTCCTGCCTCCTGCAGCCACCACATTTTCTCTTTTTGTAGCAAAACTCCTTGGAAGAGGTAATATACTCAAGATTTTCTATTCTATTCTCTCTGCAAAAAACTCCAATCAAATTTTTGTTCCCTACACTCCACCAAAGCTGCTCTTCTCAAGAGCACCAATAACCTCCATTTTGGTTAATTTAATTACCATTTCTTTTTTTTTAATTCACGTTTTTAACACCTTTTAAATTATTTTAATGTACAGTTTTTTGTGTGGCCATATGTTTTGATTTCTCTTAGGTAAACACCTAGAGATAGAACTTGCGGGTGACATGGTAATCATATGCTTGTTTCTTTACTTTTACAAACATAACCAAACATAATGTCCTCTACATTAGATGACTCACTGTGAGTGGTCAAGGGACAAAAAACCTTTTTTACATGTGGTAGGATTGGATCTTAACTGAGAAGTAGATCCATGGAATACATCTTTTAATGAAGAGCAAATAAGTTTTTCAATTTCTGTAACACCTTCATCATTTACAATTACTCATTCAAAAAAAGACAAGCAGAGAGAGAGAAAATGAGGATTGAAAATTTCTTGAAATTGATACCATTTCTTAATCTTCAAAATGTTTGACCTATAAGCAGTATTTAACACAGCTCACTACTCTCTTTCCTTTAAAATATTTCCTCACTTGGCTTCCAAGATTCTCATTCTCTTGGTTTTCTTCCTTTAATTTCTTCTCAATATCTTTTGTTGATTCCTCTTCATTTCCCCAAGCTCTAAACCCAAGCTCTAGACCCAGAATTGAGTCATTGGAACTCTCTGTTTATATTTACACTCATTTCCTAAGTAATTTCCTCTGTTACCTTGGCTTTTAAATATATTTATTCTGAGAACCTCCAAACTCATATTCCATTTAAACCTTTTTCCTAAAGTCAGACCTGAACATGAAACAACCAACTTGTCACATTCATTCGGATGTTTAATAGACATATCCCACACAATCAGTGCAAAACCACACTCTGTCTATTTCCTTCAAACCTGTCCCTCCTGCACTGTTCTGTGTGTCAGAAAATGGCAATCCCATTCCTCTACTAACTCAGGTCGAAAAGTTTGATATAAATTACTCTTCTCTTTTTCTTAGATCTCATAGCTAATCAATTGCAGGTTTTATCAACTGTCCTTTCAAAATCTGTTAAACCTCAGCAGTGTATTTCAGTAGCTCTGCCTGTTCTGCTCCCCACTCTGTCTCTGGTGAACCCTCTCGCCGCCCCACACCTCTGGCCTGTATCCCAGCTTGTATGCATAAATAAATAAACCTTAAAAAAAATCTGTTAAGACTCCAACTACATCTGACTCTCTCCACTTGGTCCAATCCACCATTGCCTTACACCTGGATTAGAGTAATAAGCCTCTAATCCTTTCTGCTGTGACTCTACTTCCTCTACCAGCTGCCACATTTTCTTCCTGTTCTCAGTCAGTTACCAAAATGATTCTACTAAATTTAAGTCAGAAGAGATTTCTTCTAGTCTCAAAACCTGTGCCATTATCTGACACACAGAACAGTGTGGCTTCTTATCTCAGAAGAGCAACCCTACTCTCTGTTTCCCGAGAATCTCATTTCCTAAGGGTCCGCCCTTCTTTCACACCAACCACACTGGTCTCCATGCTGTTCCTCAAACTTGCCAGGCATGCTTTTGCCTGAGAACTTTTTCACTTGTTCCCACCATATCTGCCTGGTGTGCTCCCTTATTCCTTCAGGTCGTTATTGAAAACCTGCCTTCTTACAGAGGCCTTCCCTGGCCACTCTATCCAAAATCAATCAATCAATCAATCAAACTCCCTCTCTCACTCACCCCATACCCATTTCAGATTTCATGTCCTATTTTTCCTGCTTTTCTCAATAACTATTAGTATCTCACATATCACCTCTTTTAATTCTTTGGTTTGTTGTCTGTCATACCCAATACAAAATAAATTCCACAAAAGCATAACATTTTATTTAATCTGTTTATTGTTCTATCCCAACACCTAGAATAGTATTAGGAGTATAGTAGGTACTCAATAAATATTTTTTGAACTGTTATTATGTCACTAGTTTATTTAAAACCCTTCAGTGATGCCCTACTGCCTAGAACAGGATTCCCAAACCTTTTGCTCTCAGAGTCCTCTGTACAGTCTTAAAAATCATTGAGGTCTCCAGAGAGCTTTTGCTTATATGAATTATATCTATTGATAATAACCATACTACAAATCGATGCTGAAAAATTAATAAATATTTATATATTAATTCATTTAAAATGATAATAGGGCCTCCCTGGCAGCCTAGGGGTTGTCTCAGTGCTATCACCTCAATGGCCTGAGTTCAATCGCTGGCCAGGGAGCTAAACCACATAGCGCAGCAGACCTCTCCTGTCTCACTCTCTGCTCCCCTTAACAGTGTATTTCAGTAGATCTGCCTGTTCTGCTCCCGACTCTGTCTCTGGTAAACCCTTTCACTGCCCCCTAACTCTAGCCTGCACCTCAGTTCTTGTATGCATAAATAAATCGATCTTCTAAAAAATTGCATTTTCCAAAACAAAAAAAAACATGCAGTGATAACAGTGATATGGTTTTACATTTTTGAAAACCTGTTTAACGTCTGGCTTAGGAGAAGAGAGTTATAGTCTCATATCTACTTCTGCAGTCAATTGCTTGTGATACCATGACACCTCTGGAAAAACACACAGGACGCTCATGGGGGAGTGAGTGCTAAGAAGAGAAATAATGTCTTAGCATTATTACAAAAGTGATTTTCATCTCACAGACCCCCTGGAAGGGCCTGGACCACACCTTAAAAACCACTGGCTGAAAATATAAAGTCTAAACCACTTAGCAAAGTGTTCATATACAACTGTGCCTCTATGTACACACCACCCTTCAAGTCTCCATAACAGATTTCTGGCCACTCAAGGCCCATCTTACCTGCTACCATGTCTACACAGCTCCTCCCTCTTTATTCCCCGACTATTCTGTTTTGCTTTCTTATATCTCTTATGATGTCTTCTTGTTATCTATTTATCCAATGATGGTTTTCCTAAAGGCAGCAAGTATAATTTAATCTTCATCATACCCCCAACCCACCTAGCACCCAAAAGATCATAAATATCTGTTGAATAAAGAAATAAGAACCAAGGCGAAGGAAAGAGAGGGTCTCAGTTTCCTTACAGCAAGCCCTGGCTTCTGGGTAAGATTACTGTCATCCAAGTGTTCCTTAGCACCTGTTTGGTTAATTATATAGCTTACAAAGTGAATCACAGCCATTCAGATGGTCCTCCTCCATGAAGTGGAGAGAGTAGGGGTCAGAAACCAAGGCTCAGAGATGAAATGACTTGCCCAAAGAAATACTACAAATTAGTGAATGTCGATACTTGAACTCAGGTATTTGACTTTAAGTCCAGTGTTTTTTCATGAAAAAAGAAGAAGAAGAAGAAAAAGAAGAGCGATCCCTGCCCTGGTGGTCCCTCTTAGGGCACTACTCTGCAGCCTTCTATAGCTCCTCTTGAGCTGGCTTCACAGTGGTCTCCGAATATTCCCAACTACCTTAGGGATATTTTTTAAGCATTCATTTGTATATACCAACTCTTTATTATTTTTTATCTTAATTACCTACTCCCACCCACAGCCTCAATCCTTGGTATTTGGCTCATGGACCATGTTAGCCCTACATCATCATTAGCAGTTCAACGAGCATTTGGCATTAGAGCAGGGAGATGAATAAGACAGATTTTATCCTTAAGAAGCTCAGTCCAGTCTGTTCCCTTTCACTCCTTGAATGTACTGTTTTCTCCTTCTGGAATATATCCTCTCCCAAATCTTCCAACTTTGGGCAGTTGGTTGCTCTACCCTCAGAGTTGCTGTAACACTTTGCTCCCGGCTCTGTCATAATTTATCATGCAGCCACGTGGACAGTCTGCAACGCCATCTCCCTACTAGACTGTGAGCTCTGATCGCAGCAGTGCGATGCTGTCTTCACTCTCTCTGATCGCGGAGACACTGCCAGCCCCTCTACTGCTTCTTAAAATGCTCTTCCCCCTTCCCACGATACGCTACAACCCTGACTTCTCAATCTTTTGCACCACTTTTTAGACTCATTTGTTAGTTTTACTTCTCTCAGTCCCCAAAGATGTGTGTCTCAAGATGGGGCCAACAACCTTTCACTCTTTTCTACTCCAGTCTTTCAGTTTCAACCATCATATTAACCTGGAAGTTTTCAAAATACTCATTTTCCTCCTGTGCTGAACTTATTACTTCACCCATCTAAGGGATCTTGTGGTCACTTCAGTCTCAGTAAGCCTAAACCAGACAGCTTGTAACCTCTAGTTCCTGCTGTGACAATTCCTTTTCTGTGAAGACACTGCCATCCATCTTTCTGGGTTTGCCTTACTTCAAATGCCTTCCCTCCTCTTCTTTGCCCAGTGTCTCTTAAATCTCTTTTTCCCTCATCCCAGGGGAAAAAATGGGTTCTGAGGTCAGATTGTTTCAGCTCTGCCACTGATAAATCATATGAATTTGGCCAACTTACACAAAGCCTCTATATCTTCATCCTAACTTGGGGGTAGTAATAGCATAGGGTTTATTTAATTTCATAGGGCTTCTTTATAAGGATATAATGATATAAAATACAGTAAAGGGTTTGATACATAATAGGCATTCAAGAAACATTATTACTGTTATCATTATTTCCTTCTACCTAGACTACCACAACTAATCTCTCTGTCTCCTCTGCCATCCTTCTGTACACTGGGAGAGGAATAAATATGAAACATCCCTTAAGTACAAGCACTTCATCCTCACAGCAGCCTTACATAGTAATATCAGCATCATTTCATACAAATGGAACAGAGCCAAGATTTGAACTTAAGTCTGACTTTAAAGCCTACTTCATTTCCACAGCTCCAAATCACCAGGTAAACCAGTAAGCACCAAACACCAATCTGCTTAAAAACAAACAAACCATCAATCACTGCCACAACTCCCATTTGCCTTCAGAATATAGCCCAAATGCATTAACCTAAGATTTGTGATCTTGTACTATGTCCCTCACTTCTCAGCATTTCTCTCTAGGAACACTGTGCTCCACAGAAGCTGATCTACTCCCCAACCACATCTTGTATAACCTCAACTTCCCGCCTACCATACTTTCTCCATTCCTTTACCCTAAATCCAGTCTTTCCTTCTAAAGTCTAAATCCAGTCTTTCCTTCAAGAACTAGCTAGGGTGACCCCACCCTCAACACCTTTCCTGACTTCCCCAGCCCCCCACCAAGTCTCCCCTAACCCCTGGAGCACCTGCTTGTATCCTTTGGACACTTGGTGTTTCTTTGTGCTTATTTTTCTCATTAAATTGTAAGCCTCTACACTTCAGGAATCAATCTTTTTTTAAAAAAATCCCACGTAGCCCAGCACTCTGTGTGTGTGTGTGTGTGTGTGTGTGTGTGTGTGTGTGTGTGTAAAACATGCTCAATAAATACGGGTTGTTTTAGATGAAAGATAATCGTCCCATCTGGATGACCTCTCTCCCTCTGGGGGTGTGTGTATGGACTTCACCTTTAATTGCATCTAACGCCCCCCCGGGGCTCCTCTGACCCTTTAACACTGCTTGGGTCTCCTTTTCAGTTTCTCGCCTTCCTTACGCAGTGCCACCCTCGCAGACCCTCTCCTCCAGGGTAATGTCTTTAGTTCATTCTCTTCCACTCCTGCCATTATCCAGTCCCCTCCCCCAGGGCTGACACTCAGACTCCCCCTCTTCCAGTGCCACCCCCTCAGACCCTCTCCCCCAGGGCTAGTTCTTTGGCTTTGGAACCCCGATATCCTCCCCCAGAGACATCCAGCGGTTCTAGCTCCAGGATCATTTATGCAGCCTCTTCTTTCACCCTCAGGGCTCCCCCTAAGCCCCCTCCTCCGGTTCCACCCCTTTAGACCTTGCCTCCAGAGGTGTTCTTTTGGCTTCTACGACCCCCACCCCAGCTCCGCTCCTTCGTCACTGCCCTAGATCTGGCCGGGAGCCGCCGCCCTTGCAGTTCCCACCCGGGTGCTGCCCCCGCGCCCCCGGCCGCCCCCCGCCGGGGCGGGGCGCGCGGAGGCGGGGGCGCGCTGGCGGCCGAAGCGGCGGCAGCGGCGGCGGCGGCGGCGGCGAAGACAGGCGGGCCGGGCGCGTGTCCGCGGCGCGGTGACTCGGCGGCTCCGCAGCGGCTGCAGCGGGAGGACCCGGCCGGAGGCGCCGCCGCCGCCGCCGCCGCCGCCATCGCAGCCGGGCGGCCGGGCCCCGCCGCGGGGATGCCGAGGAGCCGGGGCCGCCGCGCCGCGCCGGGGCCGCCGCTGCCGCCGCCTGGCCCGGCCCCACGCTGGAGCCGCTGGCGGGCCCCGGGGCGGCTGCTGCTTCTGCTGCCCGCGCTCTGCTGCCTCTTGGGCGCCGGGCGGGTGGCGGCGGCGGCGGCGGCGGGGGCGGGGGCCAAGGACCGGGCGGCGGCGGCAGCGGCGCGGGCAGCCGAGACGGAAGCGCCCTTCGCCGGGCAGGTGGGGCTGGCGCGTCGGGCCGGGGTGCGGGCTCGGGGCCTCTGGGCAGGGCGGGGGGCGGCGCCGGGGCCGGGCCTGTGTCTGTCGCTGGGGGCGCGGAGGTGGCACGCAGGGTTGCGAGCCTGGGGTCCGAGCCAGAGGCCCAGGGCGGGGGCTGGGACCGGCCGCGCACCGAGGACCGCGGGGGCCGGGAGTCGCTTCAGCACCGCGGACAGGGGCAGCGGGCTGGGACGTAGCTGGAGGGTCGGGATTGTAGTGGATAGCGGTGGGGTGTGTGGCCTGTAGGACTATGTATGAGGGAAAACGTACAACGCCTCGGAGTAAATAGTAAGCGCAGCCAGTCTGTTGTGGGTTGGGAGAAGAAACCGAGGATGTTCAAGCTGGAGAAGAGGAGATGGGGGCGGGGGTACGGGAGAAGGACTCGATCATAGTCTTGGTATCTAGAGGGATGTCACGTGGAGAAAGGAAAGACCTGCTCTGAGTGGCCCCACAGGGCAGAACTAGGACCAACATGGGTGGGGGTAGGGGTTGCAAGAATGCAAGAAGTTTGTAACAATCGGAGCTGCTCAACCAGCTTAGGAGGCAGTGAGCTGCTCATTACGGGCGTGTGCAAGCAAAAACTCTCGGGGTGGGGGATGAGGGGGTTAAATGGATACATACATAATGCCTGCTTGGAAACGTGCATAATAATAACAATACTACCAGCTAGTATTTACTGAGCACTCACTATGTGTCAGGCCTTATGTTACATTTTATGAGAATTATCTTATTTGATTCTGGTAACAACTCTAGGACATAGTTGTCATTAACCCCGTTTTACAGACTCAGAGAGCTTAAGTAACTTGTCCAAGGTCACACAGTGGTGGAGTTGGAATTCAACCCTAGGCAGGCTGATTCTAGTCTCCACATACTTAGCCATGACATTATTCTACATCACACAAGTGTTGGGGGGAGGAGGTTGTGAAAAGCAGTTGGATTGGGTAATTTCTCTACTTTTTCAGAGGCCTGTAGTTCTAATAGTACTGTTGGCTCTATTTTTGTTGAGAAAAAATCAGTGATTGCCTCAGTTATCCTAAGAGCCAGAGTGTGTTTGTTGAAGCAGGCAATCTGTTTGTTCAGAAGAATCTGCCAGAAAAGGGCATCAGACTCAGGGGGTCATAAATTCTCTGAAATTTTGTGCAAAATTGTGTTTGTATGTGCAAATATGTGTTTTTCTAGGAGCGAATCCTTAGATTTCTTCTGACTCTCAAAGGGGTAGATGATCAAAAAATTAGGGTGTTTAGAAAATATGTTCAGCTCCATTTGGTAGTTATCTTCCAAAGACCTTTTAATTGCTGGCTGACTTTTAGTGGAAACTTCCCTAGCCTGTTTGTGCTTTCAGCTTTATTTCATCTCAAATAATGTGTTTTGTGAGTCTCTACCCTAAACAAAATAGGACCTCTTTAGTTTTCATGAGTACATAGGGTGAGATGGAAAGACCCTGGCCTGGTATTTAGGGGGTTTGGATTCTAACCTGGTCCCTAGTGGCAACTTGATCTTGGGCCACTTTCTTGCCTTCTATAGATGAAGTTAGGGCTAGATAATCTCAACTCTGAAGCCCTTTAATTTCTATATTTCAAGCATTAAGAGGAAATTTATTTGCTTGACTATGTCAGGATTTGGAAAGAAGGTAGTGTGCACCCACTTCTTGTCCTTAGCAGCTATCCTTATCA
>PVIJ01010540.1:0-59609 GCA_004024925.1 Scalopus aquaticus
CTAATCTTTGACAAAGGAGCAAAGAAAATGCAGTGGAACAAGGACAGTCTATTCAATAAATGGTGCTGGGAAAACTGGACAGCCACATGCAAAAAAATGAAGCTAGACTACTACCTCACACCCTGCACAAAAGTCAACTCAAAATGGATAAAAGACCTGGATGTAAGACCAGAAACCATAAAATGTATTGTTGCTTTTAAATTTATTTTTATTATAATAAAATAGTTCATATTTAAATATATGTATCTCATTCTCCTAGTTCAATCTTAAGCATCTATATTATTTTCTGAAGCCAATTCAGGACTGTATTAAGAAGACATCATATTTAAAAGATTGTCATTCCCCAAAGAAAAAAATAATAATTACTAATGAGGCCTTTTACAGTTTCATATAAATTTTCACATGTTTTGTTCAATTTATTTGAAAAATGTTGTTGGTATTTTCGGGAATTTGCATTAAATTTATATATTAATTTTGGTATAATAGTTATTTTGACTACATTTATTTCTCCCCATCTGTGAGCATAGAATGTTTTTCCATTTTCCTAACACATGATCAACAACCTTCAATAACATCTTGTGGCTTCCATTATGTAAGTACTTCATCTCTTTGTTAGGTTAATTTTTTATCATGAATGGATGGTGAATCTTGTCAAATTCCTTCTCTGAATCTATTGATATTATAATATGATTTTTATATTTTCTTTTGTGGACATAATGTATTATATTTGTAGATTTATGTATTTTAAGCTATCTATGCATCCCTAGAATAAATCCCTCCTGATCATGATATATAATCCTTGTAATGTATTGTTGATTCAATTTGTTAGTGTTCTGTTGAAGATTTTCACATCAATATTCACTATGGATATTGGCCTATAGTCTTTTTTTTTTTTTTCTTGTACTGTCTCTCTAGTTTTGATATTAGGGTAATATTGGCAAAATAGAATTTAGTAGAGATCAGTCCTTGTTTATCTTTTAGAAATAATTTGAGCAAAATAGGCATATGTTCTTCTTTTAAGGCCTAATAGAATTCACTTGTAAAGCTGTTTGGACCTGCAATTTTGGTTCTGGGGATATTTTTGATTACTGTTTCAATTTCTATGAAAGTGATGAGTTTATTCAACTCTTCTTTTTCTTCCTGATTTAGTCTTGCTAAACTAAATATTCTAGAACTGTGTTCATTTCATCAAGGTGATCAATTTCCTGACATATTGTTTTTGATAATAACTCCTCATGATCCTTTGTATTTCTATAATAGCTGTGGCAATGTTTCCTCTTCTGTTTCTGCTTTTGTTTATTCTTATGTTCTTACTTCTTTTCTTTGTTCACCTAGCTAAAGGTCTAGCACTTTTGTTTTATTGCTTCAGACAATCAATTCTTAGTTTCACTGATCTTTCGTATGGTCTTTTTGTTTCCATTTCATTTATTTCTGCTCTTATTATTATTATGCCCTTCCTCTTACTAACTCTGAGTCTTGTTTATTCTTCATTTTCAAGTTGCTTTAGGTATAATATTGAGTTGTTTATCTGGGATTTTTCTTGCTTCTTAATATTGGTCTGTATTGTGGTTATCTTTCTTATTAAGATTCTGATAGTTTGTAGCTTCATTTTCATTAGTCTCCAGGCATTTTTTTATTTTTTCTTTAATTCCATAGTTATTAAACAGCATGTTATTTAGGCTTTATGTACTTAAGGTTTCCCAGGCTTTTTTAAATAGTTGATTTCTAGCCTTATGGCATTATGAACAGAAATAGCACTTGATGTGTTTTTTATCTTTGTATTTTTATTGACAATTGACTTGCATAGTCATGGGCTTTTTAAATACTATGCCTTGAACAAATTTGTCAAAGGACCATCCTTCAAGTTGTACCCTAGGTGGTGTGAAGGCCACCAGCTCTGAAGTACTGCCCCAGCAGACAAGAGAAGCAGGTGGCTAGGACAAAGCTCACAGACTCGTGACACGTCATGGGCGCACATGCTTATAGGTAAAGGTGAATATGAGAATGGTACAGTACTTATTTGACATCATCACCAACACCCAGAATAAGGCAACAAAGGAGCCCAAAAAAGGTGTCACAAAGTCATGCACTGAAGAGGATATGACACTCAGGGTGGGGGGAAAGGGTGCTTGTCCCAAAGCAAAATTCAGTCACTGCAACGTCTTGCTGAGGATGGTCTAGCTTATTTCAAGGGTTCAAGCAGAGCTGCTCCTTCTTTCTTTACTCACTCATCACCTAATCCAACCAGACTAACAACTTTGCACACTGGTCACCTCCTGAAGTGGTGGGAAGGGGGAGATGTCCGTTTACAGTGGCCTGTCATGGGGACGTGTATCAAGGTCGAACCCAGAAATCTGTTCATCGAGCAGAAACCAATTGTGAGGAAATAACCTGCACCATCCCTCTTTACTTCAATGAGAAATATCACAGGAATCATTAACTTTTACAATAGTTTTTGTGGCTCTGAAAGGTCTTCATATATTGGTTCTTACGTAAAAGCAAGGTTAGTAGTTAACTCTCCCTCTTGTGGAAAAAGAACAGGCTGAACAGCCCATTCAAGCTGTCAATAATCATTCTTCTAATCTTTGCAGAGAAAACATCTCATAAAGGAGGCTCCTTCTAAGATGGACAAAATCAAAGCCTGGGCTGTGTGCCTAATAGCCATGAGAGATAACAGAAGTTGGGTGTAAATTAATAGGTTAGTGCCCAACAAGTATTATTAGCATTCTCACAACAGTGATGTTGGAAAAGGTCAGGCTCTGTGTGTTGTCACTGAATGAAACATGAGGCTTCTCCTCAGTTCCACATAATACTCCCAGAAGCCCTGAGGTGAAAAGTCTCCTTATGGCTCACCTCAGAGGTTGTACTGGAGGAACAAACTTGGAGAATCAGTGGGAAAAGACATTAAGAGGTCATCCAGTCTAACTTCCTAATTTCAGACAGACTTCAGCTCTTATGACGAATTTATAAGCAAATGGTAGTGGGTTGGAGGGTTTCAGTGGTTAACCCAAGATCTCAAGGCCAATGAAGATTAAGTGTGAAAGCTCTCATCTCTGCCTTTTGTTGCAATCTATCACCACTGTTTTTGCTGCTTCCCCAGTTTAGGGGGAATTTGAGGGTTGTTTCCTGTTCAATGTAGATTTCTGCCACCCAACCATTATCTATCTATCCATCTGTCCATCTATTCATCCGTCATTCCATATACTTAACTAGTTCAACAGCAAACATTTACTAGGGAATTAGTCTGTACAATTTCTATAATAATCCAAGGAATAGAAGTAGAAAAATAGGTAGAAGGAAAATAGGAGACAGCTCCTTCCCTTAGGTGTTTTCAGCTCAGTGGAAAGGCCCATACTTATTCACCTGCCTGCCAGACTCAGACTCAAGCTAATAAGAGTAGGGGCTTAGGCAGGGGCAGTAAAGATGAAGTGGAATTGAGGAGGGACATATAGAGAGGGCTGGAAAGAAGAGGGATTTCCAAGGAGAAGCAAGGGAGGAAAGCACCAGGAGCAGTCTGGGAACGGAAGGAGGCCATGCTGCCTGGCCTTGGTGGGATATATATAATATATAGTCTGGATAACAGAAAGTGCAACCAGCAAAAAGTCAGATTCTATGCTCCTGTGACCTCTTGGCTAACCTGAGCCCTGGGCAAGTAAGAGAGATCAGAGGAACAAGCTTGGGAGGTGAGTCTGGGATCAAACTATGGGAACCTTAAGCACTGGTGGGGTAAGGGGGTTCAGATTTGACCCTACAAGGACTGGCCTCTCTTTTGCATCTGAATGATGGGTCAGTCCAGGGTGATTTGTATAATTAATATTCTGTTCCTAGTGTTTCTAGGAACAGAGTGCTGTTCTATCTTGCTTCTAAGACCTCTTGGCAGATTCTGTCTACTCTGTTCTTCACTTGAGGTACCCTAGTATCTACCAGCGTTCATTTCTGGGTGGGTTTTTGATGGTTGCTTTTAACTTCGTGTGTGGCCAAGCTATTAGTACTTTATTTCATCAAAGACGTCAAAATATGTTTACCTGCCTCACCCCAAATATGCTTATCTCTGACAGTACAAACACTCCCTTGTGATTATACCTTCCTGTTGTGCCTCCCCACGCAGTTAAACAGGAATAAACCCACCCTTGACAATTATCCATACTGCTGGCTCTGTTATTCTGTGTAATTAGCTCCCCCTTTGCCTCCCAGAGTGTGGTATCAACTCATGTTAAGCCAGCTAATCTATAGTCTGCCAGGTTCCAACACAGACTCTGCTATAGACAGAGGCCAAACACAGGCTAAACTCTGAGGAGAGAACACAGCCTTTCTGTAGAGGGAAACTTGTGAGGAAACCTTAGGTGTAGAACAGTCAAGATAGAAGCTTGTAAAAGCAACAGGCGAAGACTTTGGCTATCACTATTCTCAAATGATGCCCAGATTACTATATTCATACACACGCGCGCGCGCACACTCACACACACACACACGGAATACAAGGTTCTATCTCCAAATGTTAACTTAAAACTAAGGGTCAAGAAACACTACTTAGTTACATAAAGAGCAGGTTCCAGACAACTGTGCTGTTACTGGATTTGGAACTCATGGGATTCCATAACCCATATAGATAAGGGATTTGGGAACTACTGTCCTTTGCAGTCCATGGTTGGAATAAAGTATTTTTCTTAATTTATCTAAGAACGTGCTAAGAAAGTGAAAAAAAAGTGGTGTTAGAGATGGAGAATTAAGAGCTAAAAACTAAAGTCCAAGAATATAAACATCAGAGAAAGAGAATATGCAAATCTGACGATAATCACTAGTATAAGTGAGGAAACTGTTTTACATGCTTGTTTGTGTTTTAGAGGTATAGGATCTCCCCCTTCAGGTGCTGTTACTACAGCAAACCCAACATCTCTGCAGTCTGGAGGCTGAGATTCAGACAGAGCCTGGGTGTGTTCCAATGAGTCTTCCCTCTATCTGAGCATTCCCTGTGTCTGCCTGCTCCTGGAGAGAAACAGGCAGTGTGTGTGGGGGGTCTCACCTTCCTGAACTTTGTCCTCCTCACTGAGGGTCCCATCTGTCCACTCACCACCACACTCAAGCATGTACATATCTACCTCGGCTAGATCTACAGCAACGAGCTTCGCCCACCTCTGTCTAGGGTGTGAATCATGTGTTCTGTGCAAGGACCCCCTCCTCCCTCCCCCACTTTTTTCCCAGAGTTGAATTTCCTTCTTGTGTCTCCTATTGCACTTGTAAGTGTTGATCCTTGATGATTATGAGGTACTCTGGTTCCCACCCCAAATCCCAGGATCCTCTGAGTTAGGTTCATCCTCTCAGAGCAAAGCAGGGATCTTTCTATGATACCACCTTCCTGGGGAGTCTACACCCCTACCTCCGCCATGGTCAAGCAGTCAGTAGTAGATTTACCATTATTTGTTTTTTCTAACTCTTTGTCAACTCACTGGTGTCCATTATCTGCCTTCTGATGTTGCTAGATAAGTATATGTGTCCCATTTAAGTAATAATAACACGGGTATCCACTGCTTTTCAGAAATTCACACTAAGCTTTTTTACTTTTACTGAAGACCTATATTAGTACCTTATTGAAAACTTTGGAGGGGAAGGAGGCTGTATGTTCATTTTAGGTGAATAAAGTAGTTCCAGGCTATGTAGTGCTATCCAGATATAAGGGATAAATGAAAAAAAATTCAAGGAGATATGACATAAGGATTCAAGGAGAAAAGAAAAATTCAAGGAGATATAAGACATTTAATACCTGTACAGAATTGCAAGGTAAAAAGCAAGACAACCTGTAATATCCAGTTTCAGATAAATAATGACAACTTTTTAGTATAAATATGTTCTAAGTATTGCATGCTTTAAAATTCTTTATCTGAACTTCAAATTTCACCAGACATCCTGTATTTTTATTTGCTAAATCTGAAACCCTACTATTACGGGAAGAATGAAGACTTTCATCAAGCTTGACAGGAGAATGGTATTTAAAACATAAGAGAAAGGTCAGTGAAAGGTCATCCAGCAAACACCACAAAGGGTTTTTAATAGAGGATGTTGGAAGAACATGCGGTAAAGCGTCAGCTTTCTCGATCCATGAAAGGCTGGCTTTGTTTCTTAGCGGGATGAAGTCTGCCCTCACTAACCTCAATTTACAGCCAAATTGGAAAATTCCTGGACTAGAACTGGTCACCATGAGAACACCTGGCAATCAAGCGCTCAAGTGCCTGAGCCTGGACTGAATGCTCCATGAAGAAGGTAGGGAGGGTGCGAGCCATGGTATCTGGATTCTCTAAACTTTAGCATTTAAAGAATGGGCAACTCTTTTGTAGGACTAATTAGCAATCCAAAGTGTTTCTATCTGCACTCATTGGCCAATGTTCAATTTCTTAGTATAAAAGGAGACAGGCTTCAGGCAGAGTCACTCAGTGATTGATGGTAGAGCTGACCCAAGAGCCTTGAGGGCAATGTACTGTCGTGCTGTGTCATATGCCTTGGAATTTGCTTTCCCATTTGATAGCTAAGACTTACATTCTTACAGGGTAGAATAAAACCACATTTTCCAGAGGCATAATTCTTTTTGCATTGTGTATAAGATAATTTTCAAACCCCCCATTTTCTCAATTCTTTTTGTCTGAATTGTGCTAATTTAGAAAATCACTATACTACAAAACCATTTCAGCTATTCTCCTTTTCATTTAAAGATATATTACTATCTAGGGGAATTTGGCCCCTGACAATTTAGATATGACTTAGATAGAACTTTCTCATCCCTTCTTCTATCCTTCATTTATTGTCTCTATTAAGTGAGGATATGTAACCAGTGTTTAAATCTAAGCCACACACTTATTCGGGAGTTGGAAACTACTTAAGGAGTTACCATGAAGTTGGATTTCTCTTTATTTCATTATATTTCTACATTATTCATAAAATTTGGAAACATTTCCAGTTACCTTTGGGTACTTGGCAAATTTTAAAAACTACACAATTCAATAAATGAATCTTGTTTTTGATAGAATATCTCCCATAGGAGAGAGGGGAAAAAATGCACAAGCCCAGACTGAGCTTTCTCCTTTTCCTTTGATGTATAGCACATCATCACTGAAAACAGGTGCCCTGAACTAGAAGAATCAGGCATTGCTTTATGAATAATACCCTGAATATGTCATCAACCATGACAGAATCCCTGATCGTACTCAGTTCCTTTACTCTCACAAATGACTTTTACTGCAATTTCAGATGAAGCTACAAAGTTTGAGAAGCCATCCTGTCATTCCTGAGATGTGTGGTGAGAAATCTTACATGTTTGTATTTGAGAAAACAGAATCTGTGTTTACTTGGATGGTGTATTTTAGAAATTCACATTTCAGTAATAAGGAAAAGATAAAGGTCCAGTAATACTTTGAGTCCCTTCTCCCTACCACACATTGAGGTAGACACTTGGAAAATAGAAAGATAGATTCGCCTCTTTCACCTCAAAGGGCAATGTGACGTGTGGTTAAATGAATACAACACAAAGCAAAATATACTCCATGACTCTAAGAAGTACAGAATGCTATAGTATCAAGGGGAAGAAGAGAGACTTGTACTAGAAAATGAAAGGTTTGAAGAGGTTTTTGACAAATTGAGATGAGGCCAAGGGAAGCCAGTGGACGGAATAGGATAAAAACATGGAAGGAAGTATGTTCCAGTTCCTTCAGTAGGATACAAGGTACAGCACGTTCTGGGTCTAGAAAGGTAGGTGGGGATAGGTGGTGCTGGACCAAGATACGATACAAAGTGCCCCTCAGCAGACAGTTAATCCACCCACGTTCTCCCTCTCACCCAGGCCTCTGGCTTAATTATCTATGGCCATCCTGGGCACTTTGTCCAGCTACCCACCTACTGGGAAAACTTTTCCACTGTTAGTATGAACAGAGAGCTCTATAAAGTAGCTTTGCCTTTTGCTGAGTAGCTTTGGGAACCCAAATTATCTTCAATACCTCAGGAGAAACAAAGAAGGAAGAATTATTTTCCAGGATGCTTAACCTTTAAAAAATGAGAGTAGCACACCACAGTCCTATCCTCTCGCAACCCTGAAGGAAAGCCTTTGTCTGCTCATGGCCAGAGCAAGGGTGGAGGCATAAAGGGAGCCACCTATCAGAAATGACCTCTTGGACTCAGGTGTCATAGTCTGGCTCTCAGGTGAATTGGGTCAGACTCCCCAACACTGGAAGACATTAACCCCCTTGGGGAGTCTACAGAAATTATTTTTCATATCCTCAACTACCGTGTATTCTTCATCCTAAAACTGATTGCCCAAGAACGTGCCCATGGTAGCTCACTCAGCATGCTGCCCCTCACCTCTTGTTCATACCTCCCTTTAGGCACCACACTTCTCCCTCTTAACAAAAGTCAGACATCCCTCTTACCATCCCATATCTTCCTGCCTTCACTGTGCCCTGGATGGACGTCAAACAGCAGCACAATAGGAAAGTTGAGATCTAAGAGAGGAGAGTCCCCGAGAGTAAAGCGAGGGAGTTTTCTTAAAGGAAATCCAGCAAGCAGCACCAAAAATGTTTTGTTGAGAGGAAAACAATCAAGTCAACTTTTTCCATCAGAAAACAATTTTAATTTGTTGATTGACTTGACAATGAGGGTTGATTTGTCCACCAGGCAATATTGGTGCTGGTGGATGCCCATAAATTGGATCAGCTCATTCTGCAAATATTTGAAGTGCAGAAAATATGAGGAAAAGATCATCCTTTATAACTATTGAACTGATGTTATAAATTTAGATGTCAACTTCAAAGCGTGCAAAGGAACATCTGATTGTTTGCCAATTATTTCAAGGGGGTATGAGAGAAATCTGAAGACCCCCCTGAATCTCTGCAAACTAACAAATGTTGGAAAGTTTACACAAATCACTGAGTAGAGATTCTAGTTTTGCTCTGCAGAGGGCAGCATTGGAAAAATGTTGTGGGCTCTAAAAAGAATTTTTATTTTCCTAGTGGCTCTTTCTAGGGTAAATTTCCTCCTCCTGCTTTCAGGCAATTTTTATTAGAATAAAAATGAGCTTCAGGATTTGTGGGCTTGAGGAAAGTGTAGGTGACCAGTCCTCTATGTCCAGCACATTTTCCTAGGGGCAAAACAGTGTAATTTTTTTACCTTTTGTTTTGTTTTGTTTTGTTTTACAAATTCCTACTTTTACAGAGTGTACCAGTGCCCAGCACCAAGTGTGCATTCCAAAAATGTTTGATAAATACACAGTCACACTACTTCCAGCTCCAAGGAAGCCTTTAGTTAAACATGTAGGGCAATTAGAGGTCTAGAAGACCTGAGCCAGACTAACCTTGAACGTGAAACCTAGTTCACTCCAACTGCTGAGTCTAACTGTCCTCAGAAGGGGCAGGCGCCACACGTAATCAAAAAGGTCTTTGGCACTGGCTGTCACGAAATGGCCTAAATGTAACTACAGCTGTTTACAGTTCTCAGTGACTCCAGGAAATTATTTTCTTATGCCATTTCACTAAGAAAATTATGTAATTTCCTTATGGTGAGTTAATTATTACCAGGTCCTGAATAAATGTCTGGAAATTTACATTTAAAGCATTTGGACTTATGATCCCAAGGTTGATATTGAACATGATTGTGTCAGGAACTGAAAGCTTCTCTCAAAGGTGAGACAGGGAAGGGAGATCAGTTTGAAAGAGAAATAATGAAATAATGAGTGCTGACTCTAATGCTTTCAATTCCTCTTTCCAAGAATGTATCCACTCACCCTCCCACCTACTCCCTGTCCATTCTCTTTCCCAGCTAAGTGGCTACACATTTCTCTTTCTGGATTCAAAAACTGCCTTCCAGCAAATTTTAATGTGGGTGTTGGTTATGGGTTTGACTATTTGTTTGATTGAAATTGAAATTAGTAGTTATGGAAGGAATCTGGCATCAGGGACAGGTGTGGGAGGGAGGATGCTTTCCAGATGGGGTGTGTGCTCCGTGCCTGTGCTGAGCTGGATGATGTGACAGGAGCATCACAGCTTCCATTCTGTCTTCTTACCGGTTTCCTGTTAGAACAGAGTGTGGTATATTCAAGGGATTGAAAGTTACAAATACAATATCCAACAATAAGAATCACAAGCTTATTTTCTATTGTCAGCTCTGTTTGCTTTCTAATTAGCAGTATTTCAATGTATTTTTGTGTGTGTGCACACATACATACTAGATTATGTATGGTCTACTATATGACAAATACATAGTATAAATATATGTATAAATACATATGTTTTAACATGTCATTAACTGCACGATATCAGGCTTACTGTATTAGGAATTATAAAGGAACGAATCTATTAACACCACCAAAAGCAAAGAGTTAATAATTAAATGCCCATATTCACATAGCAATTCCGTGAGCATACCAAGGAGGAGGCAGCATTTGTTGAGTTTACCATGTATAATAAACACCAGTGTAAGTGCTTCCATAGAGGGAAAGGCAGACTGAGAAACAGCTAGGGCCAGGCAGTAGACTAAATTAATAAAGACTAAATAAACTCAGTCTGTGGTTGGATATACAGAAAACAAGTGTGCACACCACATGGCATCATGACCTTGACCGTACCCCATTTCTTCACTTCCTAAGGGATGTAGCCTACTTACGATCTTGTACCGCTGACTAACTGAACTGGTTATTGAGACACTGGCTTATTCCAGACTAACCCACTGACTCCTTATTTCCAGATGGTAACACCAAGACCCTGGAACCAGGTGCAACAGACTGAATATTTACGTTTCCTCCACCCCCAAATTCATTTGTTGAAATTCTAATCCCAGATGCAATGATATTAGGTATTAAGAAATGGAGTCCTCACGAAAAAATTAATGTCCTTGTAAGAGACCCCAGGGATCTCCCTCACCCCTCCCACCAAGTGAGGACTAGGCGGGAAGATTGTTTAAGAACCAGGATGCAGGCTCTCACCAGACACCAAATCTGCCAGCACCTTGATCTTGGACTTTCCAGTCTCCAGAACTACGTAAAATAAATTTCTGTTGTTCAAGCCACTGCATCTAAGGTATTTTTTGTTATAGCAGCCCAAACCAAGTAAGACACAGGTAAAATCAGTGCTTATTATACATAGACTTCACGGTCTCAGAAACCAGTTCTGTCATTCTGATGCTTGAGAAAGTGATGAGGAAACTGGTGAACTTAAGTTTACTAGAAAATTGCTTTCAGTTGTTGATGTAAAACAGCACCTTAAATTGGAGGTGCTATCTGGGTGTCCTATAAGTCAGGAAAGTAAGAGGAAGGAGGGAGCTGAAGAGGTCATTCACATTCAGTGAGACTCTTTCTGGCCTCTCTTATATTCTTACATAGTCTCCTTCACAATCTCAAAGGGAGTCTGAAATTCACCTAAATAAAATCAATTTCATTCTATCATATTTGGAAAAAATAATGTATGCCTTACAATATTTTTAGGAGAAGACATGGGAGTATCTTTCTTACACAAAAATCAATTATAAAGTAAATGAATTCTCCAAAGACCAGGAACCATATATATGTATATACCAATATATTATGTTATAAAGTATATTTATATATTACATGTTATATATGTATATGTAATCTTTAGAGAGAAGATTCTAATGAGCAACAACACCCCCAGTTACTCCTACTGAATACTTCCTATAAACACATTGCTTCATCTCTCTTAAACCTCCAGACAATTGTGTGAGAAAACCAAGGGTTAGAGAGGTCATGGGTTAGCCAAAGGTCCCACAGCTAATATCAGATGGGCTCAAATACAAGTCTTTTGAGCCAGAAGCTTATGTTCTTACCTGACTCTGCCACACCCACTGCCTTCACTGACTGAATAAATGTTTACTAACAGGAAAAAGAAAAAAATTTCCATAAAGTGCTTCAAAAAGAAAGAAAGGATATTATACCCTTTGGTGTCACCTGTGTAAATAAATGTCACTGGTAAATGCAATCTCATGGTTATAGTTGTTGTAAAGCAGGTCCTTGAATAACATCATTTTGTTCAATGTTATTTCTTCTATAATGTTAATGAGAAGAAAATCCTGGTTGATATTGAAGAAAACAATAGTTATTTGAGGACCTGCTTTCGTTATACTTGTTTTGCTTTAAAACTGCATTTTCTAAGAACCTATCAACCACTTTAAGTGAGGACTTACTATATTTCCATCTGTTTTAGAAAGAGAAGACAAGAGTTAAAATGACTCTGGGATCTTTGACAAATATCCACCTCTTTTCTACTAGACAAAAGGAGAACATGCTTTCTGGGTGAAGAGTCAAGTCATTCCCCAAGTGTATTTCTCCCCCAAGAAGAATTGGCTCCTTCCTTCAGAAAGATATCACTGCTGGTGGGGTTCAGCACCTGGCTTCAATAAAGATTAGGAACTCAGAGATATAATCTACCTCATTCTGAAGACCCTGGTAGAGCTGAAGTGTGAAATAGTTCATTGTTCGGCACGCCTCAAGGATTTGAATGCTAGCCAGAGAATGCAGAGGAACTTTCCTCCTGATGTCACCACTGAGTGCCCTTACTCCCAGGAGGCTGTTTTCCTGGACAGATGTTTCTTATCCACACCTGTGGACCTTAGGAAACCAAGGGTGACCTCCAAAGGCATGACCTTGATTTCCTTCCCATCAACACCTTGAGATGTGGAAATTGAATCAATATCCACACCAGGACCATCCATTCCAACAGGCCAGGGAGGGCACTTTGGTCAATTTAGCATCAGATTGCCAAGTATAAAGCCACCTCTTGGGAGATCTGTTCAAAAGGTAAGGTCATCCCTCCCATGAATCAGGCTGTTTTCTTGCAGCATGGTATGATTGGGCTAATATCTTATGGCTCATCCAGAAGCAATGGGTTTTTTTCTTGAACAATAGTTCTAGAGCTGGTGCCAGCCAAGAAAACCTCTCTTTTGGGGACTTTGGACTTCAGATTTAGCCAAACCGTCAGAGAGCTGCCTGTCCTCCATGACCCCGATTCTTATAAAAGTGCTATTTTAAAATTATCTTTCCATACACTGCCACTTTTTGCATCAAGGGACATTATATCAGCTAAAGGAATTTTCCTGTGATGGTGACTCTACAGATGCTATTGAGGATGTGGACAAATGAAGCTGAAAGCATTGACCCCCTTCTCAGGCCTCTTAGAAGAAATATCTCTCAATTTGAAGAACCAGAAAATTTTTGTTTCTCCTGAGTGTTACCCATGTTTTTCTCTTTGGGGTATGATGAATCTTTCAACTTATAGTATTCCCTTCTTTGCTTTGGGTGCTAGGAAACCCAAAACCAAATATGTTGGCTACTTCCAACAATTTGTACAGTACTCTGTAGCTGTATTTTCTCTACTTACTTTACACTTGTATTCATCTTACTTTCTGTGCTTGCTTTTTGCCCTAATTGTTTCATTTCTAAGTTGCTGTTTACCATATTGGATGTATTCTAAAGATTCCAGGTATTAATCAGAATAGGCTAACTGAACTCACAAATGAATCCAACATCTTAATATAATAAAGATGACCCTTCACTTAGTCTATGTCTGACATGGATATTGCTTGGTGATTCCCCTTCAAAGGGTTGGCAGAGGTGGGGGATGACCCAGGAACTCATGTTCTTTAGCTCATCCATCTTCAACATGTAGTTCTATAAAGGCTACAAGAGGTAGAAAGGTAAGAAGTACATCAAATACTTATCTCTTTCAATCTGGCAATGACACCCACCTTTGCCTCTCACATTCCAGAACTATCATCCAGATTCAAAGTTGTTGTGAAATATTGCTCCCAGTTGGGCAACCATTTCCTCAAAACAACTCTACACAAGAGTAAAAATAAATCCACGGTGTTTGACATCTGTCTCTGTCACACTCCCTAAGTTCCTTTTTGAAACAGGAAAAAAAAAAGCTTTAGCTAAAAAGGAAATACTTCTTCTTGCCAAAAAATAGTGCTGTTAATCAAGAAATTTTGAAAAACTGTATGAAAATCCATATCTGAACGCTGTGCTGGTTATTGTAAGTTGCAGAAGTGTGAATTTCAGTTCTTGCCTTCAAGCTCATTGTAATTTTTCTTATAATTCTTCCATACTTCTGCTGCCATGGTATGTAGACACGGAGAAGCCCACAAAATCATTCTGTGGTAAGGATGTCATTCTACCAAGTGCCTCCGCTGCCCTGACTGAACTCCATAAAGGGAAGGATAAGGTGCATCAAAGAGTTAATTCTATCTGTGCAGACCAGTGGAAGTAAAGGGGCAGGGATTCCTCATTTTTGGCATTTACCTCAAGATGGCCTTGGGTAAAAGGCTTAATTTCCTCCTATCTGGATCCCTGTCTGTAAATTGTTGATAATGATATTTGCCTAGCTTACCTTCAGAATTAATTAGTAGTTGTTTCACCTGGAGTCTACAGATGAAAGGTCTTTGTGTGAGCATAGTGCCTCATTGTCACCATTATCATCAACACTTTACCGTATGTCCTGAAGATAAAGTGATGGAATTCCCACAGTTTCCAAGAGACTTGACCTTTCTAACCTTTCCAGCATCCTCTTTTGTGCTTTTTTAAAGGACTAGCCCACTTCCACCTTCTTTGAAACATTGCTGCCAAGGATGAAGAAAGTGAGAGATAGCTATAATCCCTGAAAAGCCACGTTTCTCACACCTCAACTTGCCATTGCCTTTCTCCCAGTTATAGAACCTTGATATTTCAATGATACTCCAAATCTACAACATACCTCAGAAGCAGAGGGAAGGGAAATTTTGTAGGGGAACTTTGTTTTTTAACATCAGAACTTCTAAAAAATTATTTTATTTTCCTCCTAGGATATCTCACTAAATAAATTTACCTTCTCAGCTTACTAAATGACATTATAAAGAAGGGTATTATTTCCTTTAATTTAGTACTTTGGACTGGATCTCACATCCTGATTGCTTGTCAGTCTCTGAACTCAATAGAAGTTTAACTTCTGATAGGAAAATAGTAGCCTTTGCTCAGGGTGTTATGACTTGGAGTGACATTCTGCTTTTGAAAGAGGGAGCTGGGATCAGAGGTAGTGTGGGTTGTAAAGTGATAGGCATCAATACAAACAAATAGGGTCAAATTATAACAGAAGGACCTGAGGTTGCCCTGGTTTGTAGAGTTAAAGGTTTCTGATCAAGTACCAGGAATGGTTAAATCAAATGGTGTCTTTACAAAGCAGTCCTAGTCCCTGGAACTGGTTTAACTGGAGTCTTGATGCTTCTGGGAAACTATTAAAATGGAATCGTTTGCTAAGTCAGTGCAAGCCTTTTCACTTATCACCGGAGCATTATTCTAAATTAACATTGGAAATGCCAGTCAGAATTGAAATACTGGAATGACTCAGCTATTCCTGTGTTTCTAGCCCCAGCATGTCTTCAAGTGAACAATGACAAATTGCACAAAGGGACTGAAATTGTGATTTTGAGCTTTTAGTGACTCACATGCTTAGTCAGACAAAATGATAATAACAATATTTTACAACTCTTCCTGTATGCTAGACATTATCCTATTTTGCAAGAAATAAGTAATTTAATCTCCAAAATCTTTTGGTAATTTATTTTATTATCTCTAGTTTAGAGAAAGGGAAACTGAAGAAGGAAGGGTTAAATATCTTATACAAAGTCTCATGGTCAGTCAGAGGTAGAGGCAGAATTTGAAGCCAGGTTCTCTGTGCTTGTCACTAAACTGCATTTTCACTGGTTGTTTTATGGACACAAAGCAATACTCTTTGTGTCCAGAAGTCAATTCCTATTCTAAGATTGAATTTGAGTCAACAATTATATTTTTTCCACACATTGGAATTTTAATTCCTAGAGAAGACAAGAAATCTGATCAACCACAAAATAAACTAGGACCAGGAGGATTAAAGCCACCCAACGACCACGAGATGCATACAGAAATACATGCTGATGGCGAGAGATTAAATGTAGGTACTGAGAGCTTTGGCCCAGACCTCCCGTGGAAAAGGAATAGCGAATAGCAATCTCTGAGCCAGCGGGTGGCGCTAATAGCCATATGGTTTAATAGCCATAACTAATAGCCATCTAATAGCCATAATTATTGCTTGATAGCCATAACCTGTTATCAAAAGGTAAAGCTTTCCATACTCCATCCCCTTACTCCCTGAATGGGGGCTGCTAGGAATTAGGGCCAGTGCAGAGGCTCCAGGTAGAACTGAAAATGATTAAACACAGATAAGTTACTTCATTTTTTGAGGTGCTTCTATTAGCATCTTAGCCTCTGCTCAGCTGATACTATCTGCTGGTAGGACAGATGGCATCCTGCCATGTGCCAGTCAATAAATTTTCTTCCCCTCTCTCTCAGCTCTTCCTTTTGGAGTTTCAATGTAAGTCTTTTTTTGGGTCTTGTCTTGCATGCTTAAATGCATAGGTGAGGACTCACAACCAGGTTCTTCTCTTTTCCCCTGGGTTTGGCTCATATCACCATGGCCAAGACAGTAGATTTTTTTTTCACCTGTTCTCATCCAAGATGGAAAACTTCAAAAAGATCTCTATTGCTGATGAAAAAAAAAATTTTCTCAATAAGTAGAATACACAAAGAGCTCTTTTTAACCAATGGTATTGGGAACAAAAAAATAAATTAATCTAGACATAAACTTTATACTTTTCACAAAAATTAACACAAAGTAGACTATAGATGAAATGTAAATGCAAAATTATAAAACTTCCAGAAGATAACAGGAAAAACTCTTGGTGATATTCAGTTTGGTATAACTTTTGTGGTAGAACACCAAAGGCACAATCCAAATTGAAAAGTCTGACTTCATTAAAATACAAACCTTC
The DNA here is from genome assembly GCA_004024925.1 of Scalopus aquaticus. Classification (NCBI taxonomy): domain Eukaryota; kingdom Metazoa; phylum Chordata; class Mammalia; order Eulipotyphla; family Talpidae; genus Scalopus; species Scalopus aquaticus. The sequence goes on from PVIJ01010540.1 coordinate 16,825, forward strand.
CTGTTTGTGGAAGACACTATTAAGAGAATAAGAAGACCCACAAACTGAGAGAAAATGTTTGCAGAACACATATCTGATAAAAGACTTGTGTGCAAAATATATTTTAAAAATTCAACAATGAGAAAACAAACAACCCTATTTAAAATACATAAAAGATCTTAACAGACACCTCACCAGAGAAAATATACAAACAGCAAATAAGCTTATTAAAAGACATTCCATACACTATATCATCAGGGAATTTCAAATTAAAACAACTAGATGACATGACCATAGACTTACTAGAATGGCTGACACACACACCCCGAAAACAAAAAAGCCTTAAACCCAACAAATTTTACCAAGGCTATAGAATAGAAACTCTTATCCATTACTGATAGGAATACAAAATGTTACAGCCACTTTGGAATGTTGGCAGTTTTTTAAAAAAACTAAACACAGCCATATGGCAGTTATATATCAACAAATTTGGAAAATAAAACAACAGTCTTCCATACAATCTAAAAACCACACTATTAGTTATTTAGCCAAATTACTGGAAACATATATCTACACAAAAATCTGCACATAAATGTTTATTGCAGCTTTATTCATAATTCCCCCAAACTGGACGATGTGCCAAACAAACCTTGTTATATTTAGACAATGAACTATTATACAGCCATAAAAAGGAGTGGACTGGCAAGCCATGGAGGAAATGTAAATGACTATTACAAAATAAAAGAAGCCAGTTTATAAAGGTTACAAACTGTAAGTTTCCAACTATATGACATTCTGGAAAAGGCAAACCTACATAGATAATGAAAAAATAATCAGTGTTTGTCAAATGTTTGTTGGAGGGAGAAAAGGATGAATAAATGCAACACAGTTACTTTTTAAGGAATGAAACTATTCTGATACCAAAATGGTGGGTATATGACATCCAGTATTTGGTAAAGCTCATAAATTTCTGTGATACAAAGAGTGAGCCCTGGATTATGGAATCTAATGAATAATAATGTGTTATACTGTTTCAACTATTGTAGCAAATGTATCACATTAATAAGAGTGGTTAACAATAGGGGAAATGTAGCAGAGGGTAGACAGGAAAAGGAGCATATGGAAATCTTTATATAATCTGCTCAATTTTTCTTGTAACTAAAATGTTTTTAAAAACAAAATTAGTTTAAAAAGAAGACAAAGAGGGAAATGTGACAAATAAGGTAAAAAAATTAGAGGATCAATCCAGGAAGTCCAAATCTGACTTATTGCTCTAAGAATACAAGTCCCAAAAGGGCAGGGATTTTTGTCTCTTTAATTAACTGATATGTCCTAAGTATGATATTCTTGGCATAAAACAGAGCTCTGTAAAATATAAAACATAATGCTAGGTGGCCCAGAAAGAAAAGGCAGAGAAAATAAACGGACATATTTCAAGGAATCAACACAAGATCTTTTTCTAGAAGTGAAACATTTATCTCCAGGCACAGGCAAATGAACAAAAAGTGCTAAAGAGGCACCCCTCTGTGGAGCTTCAGGTTGCCAACAATAAGGAAAAGACTCTGAAAGTGTATGGAGAGGATTGGCCCCTGCATTTTCCTGCCCTGCGGTGAGCAATAGGAGTATTCCTGGCGATAGCTTAACTCTATATGGAAGAGACCACAGCGTGCATAAATATAACCCACTAAACCTAAACTAGATGTGTTGTAGCTCCAATTCCACTTCCCCCAAGCACCCATGGACACACACAGTGCTGCTGACAGATAACGAAGGATAATAGAAAGGAAATCAAAGTACAGGAAACAAGGTCTTCACTGACTGTGGTTAAAAAATCTTGGCAAATTTTATTAAAACCATAACAACTTATCTGTAGGGTCTTCAAAGGGTCAGTATAAGGGAGGAATCCTGTAACATAAGCTTCATTCCCTCTGAGTGGTGGTGGGACGGGAAACCTGCCATTGGCCTTTCGGACCCGATGTGAAAATCATCACAGCCTCTGCCCGGAGGCCAGGCACTCAGGGCGGGTGAAGGAGTAAGAATGGCACCTGCCGCACCTGAGCTGATGAGCTATGTGATTTCAGGGAGTAGAGGACAAGGGAAAGTATGTTCCCCTCAGAATCCCCTTGGAATGCTTTCTCTGCCAGTTGGCAGGGAAGAGGGGGTTGATCAGGGTGGATGTTTTCAAGTGGAGAAAGAAAGAAAAACTAGCTTAAATGATCTGGTCACCAAAAACCATAAGTGGGCATCATTTGTAGTTGGAACTGAATCTTTGTTTCACATCACCAGGAAAATCAATCAATTCATTTATCACAATTTTTTTTCCCTAAAAATCTCCATCTCTCCCATTATTTACATGTCTATTTATGCATTTTGCGGATTACAACCACAATGGATTGCCACAAATTGCACTTTGGATCTCTCCTACAAGTTGTTTGAGTAACAGAAATAAAAATTGCTAGTACTAACAAAACAAGCAAAATATGAAGAAGGTGATTAAAGCAGAAGAACAACATCACACGTCCCATAGCCAAACAGAAATTATCATTGGAAATCTGTTTAATTCTAGCTTCTGGGGAAACATTTTGTTTGTTATCTTCTTTAATGCTCACACTAATCCAGAGACGGGGGTGTTATTATTTGTATTTTGGAGATAAGGACATAAGCCAATAGTGGAGAAGCAAACCAAGGAGATAGGGATCTATCCAGGATAGTAGTCTGACTCCTAAACTGTGGTTTGTTTGTTTGTTTGTTTCACTATCCCAGACTGATAACTGAAAACCACGTAGGCCATCAAATTCCTTGTATGGTGAAGTCCTCCCCACCACGTGGCTTGGTGTCCAGAACTGTCACATTTTGGGTACCTGAACCACGACAAAGGCAAAAACCTCATGGATGCCTTCCTTGTACTTTACAGGGTGCTCAGCGCTTGCTGAGTGATCCAGACAGTTAATTGACATAATTTATTATTTTTACAAACATTACCACTACCTTTAGAGACCTTAAGCCACCTGCTAAGAAAGTTTGTAGAAAACAAATTTTGTAATTACTATTATTTATTCATTATTTATATTTTTTACATTATTGTAAAATAATGTGATTCCCTGTAGGTTACCTACCACCAATTCACCCATGAACCATCACCATAGTCCCTTCTGCTATTTTCTTCCCCATCCCGAGCCCTTATTCTCCCCCTCCCTCGCTGAATGTCTCTCTTTTATTTGGTTCCCCTATATTCCTGTTAAGAGTGAAACCATTTGATATTTTTCTCTTTCTTTCTGGCTTATTTTGCTGAGCATGATCCCTTCTAGCTCCATGCATGTTGCTGTGAATTGCATGTGTTTGTCCTTTTTGAATGCTGAATAGTATTCCATTGTGTATTACTTTTTTAAAAATTTTATTTTTTAAACTCTACATTAGAGAACATTGAAGACTAACAATGCTGAGTCAGATGAGTAAAAAAATTCATTTTCTTTTTGAGTCATTGTAAATATGTGGAAGCATATTTTTCATACTATACTCATAGGAAATAGCTAAATATTTGCTTCCTCTCTGAGTTTAGGTATCTGGAATGAACACTGATGTTTCTTGCTTGCATGTCTGGTGGTTGTTTCAGAATGAAGCCAGAACATTCCTAGCCTTCAGGAAGCTCTGCTGGCTGTAGACAGCTGGAAATTTTCAATGGCAGTGAAGTAGCTTATGGAGAATTTCCCAGCACCCCCCAAGAATGGAGGGTGTGCATATATACATATATTTAGTCTTCACAAAATGCAGACTCAGAGAAAAACAGCTGCAGTTGGTGAGAGAACTACCCTACTGGTCCTGAGCTTGCAGTTCCCTGCAAACCGAGGGCTGGAAAGAGGAAGAGGCCGGGGCCATGAGCCCTTTGATTTTGTCAAAACTTTATAAATGTTTCTTGAAGAATAAGCAGGCTGTCTCTTTTTCTCTAAAAACAAACAAGGAACAAACAAAATGTGAAACTTATTTCAGGGAATGGAGATTATTATTTTTTTTCTCCCACAATCATGTACCAGTATTTTAGTCTCAGAGGCAGAAAGAATATCTTCTATGTTGTCCCATAAAAGGATAGAGACATAATGCCAGACCCATGTCTGCAATTGTTGAGAGACTCTTCAAAAACCAAAAATCATCACACGTGGGTGACATATTTCTCAAGGGGAGCCTGAAGAGTTAGAGCCTTGTCTTTTTTAACTCTAACTTTTCCCTCCAAGACCCCCAATCTCAATCTTCTTGGGGCTGTGCAGCATCTGTTCCTGAGTTTCTCCTTTTGGGAATTCCTCTCTCCCAAGTGCACCCTTTTCCCACGAGATGTTCATGGTTCTCTGGTGACTCCGGGATACTTTGAACCTTCAAAGCTAGAGCCATGGTAATAACTCCAGGTCCAGCAGCACCAGCCTCACCAGAAGCTGGTTAGACACTCAGGATCCCAGCGCTCAGCCAAAACCTGCATCCTAACGAGACTGCTGGTGACTTATTAGCTTCTGTGAAGTGCTGCTCTGCACCATTCTCATTGGGTACAGTTGAGCTTTGTCACCAACTTGCATATGATCTGGGTAGATCAGGACACACCTCTGGGCCTTAGTTTTCTCACTTGTAGAATGAAGAAATAAAGCTATCTGCAGGTGGCAGCATGATTGAGCAAGCTCTTTCCAGAGTCGGATCATACACTTACCTCTGGGCCAAATGAGTCAACTCTCCAACCCTCAGTCTACTCATCTGTAGAAGAACAGTATTAAGTACCCATAGGGTGGGGCTGCTGTGAGAATCTGCTTTAGGTTCCTGTGCTGATATAACAAATTACCCCAAAATTATTGTTGTAAAGTAACACCACTATAATCTTACACCACTGTAATCTTCTGAAAGTCAGGATTTTGAAATGGGCTAAACTCAAGGTGTTAGCAGGGTCAGGTGTCTCTAGAGAAGACCCTATTCCTGGCTTTTCTAACTTCTAAGGATTGCCCACATTCCTTAACTCATGGTCCCATTCCATGTTCATAAATAGCAGTGATCTTATTAGCCTTCACATAACATAACTCCAACTTCTGCTTCTGTTATCACAGCTACTTTTTTGACACTGCCTCCTGCTTTCACTCATAAGGACCCACGTGATTACTTTGGGGCCACCAGATAATCCAAGATAATCTCCCCATCGCACAGTCAGTTGATCAGTTACCTTAATTCTGTCTGCAACCTTAATTCCTCTGTTGTATCTAACATAATAGAGTCATAGGCTCTAGACACTGGGACATACCTGTCTTTGGGGGCTGGCTTATCATTCTGCCCCTTACCCAATTTGAAGGGGTTATATTGGATCTGACAATTAATCAATACCCAATAAAGATCAGCTGATTTTATCACGGTTTGTGTTTCCACCACGTAGGAGCAGAGCAGTGGACCAAGGGTGTTTTAGCGATGAAATAACCAAAACAATTTTCCAGTGTCTTCTGGTTCTGGCTTGTCTCACACTCTACAACTTTGGCCCCTGTGGCAGGCACACACCCTTGACTAGGGAACTACGCATTCCCTGGCAAGACAGCTGCAGTGACCCACCCTCCATTCCATGTCTAAAGCTTGCAAAGCTTTCATGCATGGAGATACATCACAGCCTCACAATGTAGTTATGGAATCCAGAGCCCATTTTTCTGAATTCTCTCCTGCATATCACCTGCCCACTCAGGAAATATTGAGCACCTATCACATGCTAGACTCTAGAGACATAACAAGGACGAGTGGTTCTTTTTCTCTCTTTTGAGCGCTAGTTCACTGTAGAGGTGGCTTGGGAGCTGTGGACAGGATTCAGAGGGAAGCTGAGTGACCCTAGGCCCTTTGAGGCTCACTCCAATGGAGCAGCTTCCATTTGTTTCTGTTTTACATATTGGAGCTCTGTGTAAGATCTTGTTTAAAAATGGTGTTCCCTTTCTAGTACGTGCCACACAGTAGACACCAATAAGCTAATCTCTGTGTACCTGAAAACCACTGGTCTAGGAAATCAAGTCCTTTGCCAGTGGATTCTCCAGGTTTGGCCACTGGGGTTCCTGGTGCCCTGATTCTTTGGCGCTAAGCCCGCGAATTGCTGCTCCCCTCAGCCTCAGTTGTGCAGGCTCACAAGCACATGGGTCTCAAGCAGCTGCCCGTCCCCTCTATCATTTATCGCCTCAACTTCCCCTTTTCTTTCCACTCGTGGTTCACATCTTTTGGTCTACTTCTGGCATTTCTGGAGCACACCCTACCATCTTTCACCTTCTTCCCCATTCAAGCCCTGCCTTCTCTCTCCTCACCACTCTGCAATAAAAATATCTAGTGCTCTTACACAGCCCTACTTGACCTGGAGGCATTTGAAATTACTTAAATTAAGCTGTCTCATCATTTACTTTCAACCGCTTCTAACAGCACCTTATATTTATAACTCTTTATAGTTCACAGAGCTCTTTAACTTTATCGCATTTAATTTGTGCCTCAAACGCCCTTATGAGGTAAGCAAGGCGGTGACTTTTATTCTTGTTTTGCAGAGTAGGAAACAGACTCAGAGAGGACCAGAGCTTTGCCCAAGGCCCTGCAGACTAAAGCAGCAAAACCAGCCACAAGTCAAGATTTTCCCAAGCACAACACTCTGCACTGTGTGTGCGGCCTCACTCCCAAAGCTTAGGAATGTACAGGGCCTGTTTCATTTTTGTTTCAGGAACTGATCTGGCAAAAGAACAAGACAGAACAGTTAACCCTGACAGCACGCTGGAAGATTTCCGAGCCCTCTTTGTGTTAGCTGCATGTTGAACTTGAAACCGCAAAGGGCAATAGGAAGAAGACAAAACTTCCGTTTGCATTTCATTTTGGTTTCCCTTTTGACTTCACAGAAAGGAAAGAAGCAGGAAACCTGCAATTCAGTCACTTTAATTATGCGATGCCACTTGAAAATTAAGCCAATTTTGTTATGGAAAACAATTTTCTTTTGTTGAAATAGGGCAGCCTTTTGGAATATAGGAAGACACAAAGTTCAGCCAGATTCTACCCAGCATCCCCTGACCTGCAAGGAAATAGGAGGAGCACTAAGATACTGCATTTTAATTATCTGGTAGCAGAGATACAACTCTCTCAGACTACATATTAAGAAATACAAATGTAGGCTGAGAGATCAAAAGATAATCAGTACTGTCCTTGCTGTTTCCTCCCCTCTGCTCTCCTTGTAGAAGACTCTATACTTTAGCTAACATGAGCTTTCATGACATCTGAATTAACTGGGATTTTGAAAAGGTGTTTTCTTCTTGAAAAACTGTACTAAAAGAAATGACAGATTGCATCTTCAGAACCCGGCCAAAGGGTCACCCACTGCAAACACTAATCAGCCTTCAATCAGCATTCCCTTCACTGAGTCACTCGGGAGCAGAATAAGTAATAAATGGTTCCAACCTTGAAAACAAAAGAAACATGCCTGACTATGCAACACTCTCTGAGTTTATGAATATAGAATCCCTTTCCAGTACAAATCAATTTGACAGCCACCATTATCAGACTCTCCATGCTTCTCTCAGGCACCTGTCTGTTCTAAGTATCTCTTCCAAGTCTCTCCTCCACATGTCTTCTCCAGGTTCACCCCCATCCACCCACCAGAAGTACCAGGTGTAAGAGAGAGAGAGCCGGAGAAGCAAGAGTCCCCAAGCCCACCTGCCTTCCATGTTATATAGCTTCACTTGGCCATTCAGCTCTGCCCCTAATTCCCAGAAGCTCCGCTGCTCAGAGAGTCTGGTTCATGGTACACTGGGACCTATAATCCAAGATGGCTGCATGTAAGTGGGGACAAGGAAAATGCTCCCTCCCCTTGTCTGTAATAAAATCTCAGCAGCAGTAAACACACCTTATGCCTATGTGCTTGTTTCTAGATACCATTCCATTGGTTTCCTTGAGAAAAAGGAATAACAAGGCCGGGAGGGGGAAAGTACAAGATGAAGTGGTACTATACTAGAAAGTACAGAAACACTCTAAGTTTATAGGTATATAGAAGGGATATAAAAAGAATATGCAATGATTTTTGCTAAGTGAAAGAATCAGTGTGAACAGTCTATATACTGTATGATTCCATCTATATGATATTCTAGAACAGGCAAAACTTACGGAAAGGGTAAACAGAACAATAGATGCCAAACATTTGGGATAAGGAAGAGGATTGAATGGATGAAATGGAATTTTTAAGGATGCTAAAATTATTCTGTAATGATATATTTATGACACTATGCCTTTGTCAAAATACATGTAACTTTATAGCACAGAGAGTGAGCTTCATGCAAATTAAAAAGATAATTTAGGAGTTCAGGAGATCCCAATGTAGAATGCAGAAAGCAAGAAAAGAATCTAACTGTATGTACAGATGTACAGAAGCAACTTCCCTCCTGTGCTGGCTTTGCTTTAGGTTCTTTCCCAACTCTGAGCACCGGCAACCCCAAGCCTTACAACTTAATCTCTAAAGGAGTGAGGTCCATTCTTCCCCAGCACCCATAGACTGAAATTCAAGGATTACCCTGATTTTCCCGGAATGATAAACACAACCTGGTACAAATGCCCACCTAACAGTGATTGACAGCCTCAGTGGCCCAGAGAGGACCAAGAATTTGTGCCTCCCCCAGGAAGGAAGCTGATGGAAAAAACAAGTCTCCTACACAAATCACATAACTAATATGTGAATGATGCTTTTGACTAAAAATGAACTCTAGTCATCTTTATGTGCTCATTCTCTTGCTTGTTACTTTTAACAGTAGGCATTTGATTTATGTTTATAAATATGATTCAGTTTCTTTTGGGGGGCAGGTAAAGCATTCTTTGATAAAGTGAAAAATCATGTAAAGGGTTACCTGTTTTCCAAGTTCAGATCTTACTGTATTGATTTTTTAAAAGGAAAGAACATACTATATTCACATATATAATCTATTATATAATATATAGTGAAAATTGCAATTGTTGATGTATGGAGTTTATAAATGTATATAGAGAGACAATTACTTTGGTGGAGAGCATAAATATATATTGCAATGCTCTAATAATATTGCATTTGTCAAAAAGAATTTGATTCATACTGTATAAGCATACTACATGAAATTTAATAATTAATGCAACCGATTAAACCAATAAAGTTTTTCTCTCCATCATACCCTATCCTCTCTCACCTTCCAAAGATTTAAAATACAATGCACCTTAAGGGAGCTGTGTGTCACAGATCCTGGGGCACAAAAGGCATTGATGAGGCTATCCCTCTGCAAGCAGCTTCTCAGAAACCTGGAAAACCCACCTGCAGTGCCTCTGAGAAGGAAGATATTTTGATTTTACGTGACAAAGCCAAGTGAGCCACATTAAATCTCAAGAAGTCATGCCTCATGTCTTCATTTGCAAAAATACCTGCAAAGTATAGCAGGAAGAGATGGAACATCACTTGAAGTCTATAGAAATTAAAGTTGGAAACTCATGCTATCCCTGGCCTAAATCTTAGAGTCCTCAGAAGAAGGCTTTCCTCACCAATATGTTTATCTGGGGCACATGCACACACACACCCACACACACACTCACATACACAAAGACACACACATTTCCCCACTCCCTGCTCTGGGTAATTGAGTTGATAGTGCACAGCCTGCTTTACCATTGGTCTGTGCAGCTGCTGACTTGAAGAGAACCATAGTTTTCAGTGTGTGGATATAAGAGAGAGGCTGGGATCTTCCACCTGCTTGGACTAGTAAGTGAAAGTGTTTCTTATATTACACCAAAATTAAGTGAGACTGTCCTTGAGGATTCTCTTACTTGGGGGCAGTTTGGTGACCTTTGGTCAAACATTATAGATCAGGTAACTTAAGTCATAACCAAGCACCCCATCTCAGCCAGTTCCTAGACATGGGGGGTAGGGTATTAGAGGTCCTACCTGTCTGGTCAATCTTCTACTTCTTTAGGAAGAGAGGCACACCACAGAAGTCATCAGATCTCACCAAATGTTCTTTAATTTATCCTTACGATACAGGCTCATCACTGTTTCTAAATCTGGGCACTACTGACATTTTTAGTCAGACAAATCTTTGTTGTGGGGACTGTCATGTGTGTTATAAGATGTTTAGATCCCTACCTGCTCTGCAGTGGATGCCAGTAGCATGCCTCCACCCAAGTTGTGACAACTGAAAATGTGATACTGCTAAATGTTCCATTGGGGACAAACCCATTCATCCCATTCTCATGACTGAGACACATTAGTTTAATAGTGTATGAATTGACCATCAGGTTACAACACAAAATCCTGAGAGAAAGCTGTTAAATTAGTCTTACCATAGTATACTTAGCAGTTAACTGCACTATCATAAAGCAGTTATAAACTACATTTTAAAAAATTATTGAGGGCCTCCATGGTGGTGCCAGTGGTTAAGTCTCAGCACTATGAAACTATCAGCAGCCACTGCAGCACGAGTTCGATTCCCGGCCAAGAAGCTGACACAAATGGCACAGAGACCTCTCCTGTCTCGCCTGCTGCTTCCTTCAGCAGTGTATTTCAGTAGATCCGTTTGTTCTACTCTCCTCTCTGTCTCTGGTAAATCCTGTCATTCCCCCCACCCCACATACACACCTCTGGCCTACACCCCAGTTCTTGTATGCATAAATAAATAAAATAAATCTTTAAAAAAAGTTTCAAGTGATTAGAACAGTTTGAACTATGTTAGTTTTGCTTCTTTAAACTGCATTCCTGTTTCTTCTAGTCAAGTATATTCGATTCTTTAGGTTCCCTTTTCTTTACATCTTACTAAGATAAACGTTGCATTACACAATTTGTTTTCATTTTTTCTTACCTAATTAGAGGGTATGGAGCCACAACTTGCAGAATTAATCATTATAAAACCTCTTGAAGAACCTCTTAACACTGTCAGATAGAATAGGTCTGCAGCCCCACAGAGAAGGTAAAACCAAGACAAGGAAAGATGATCTTTGTAAACATCCTCTTTATTTGCTGTGATCTTTTAATAAGATTACTTTTTCTCAGCTGTAATAGCATTAGTATTTTTTTAAGGAATCATTATTACCAGTTACCCCAGAGGAGGGATAGCATTTACTTCTTATTCTTTTATTTTTACCTTAAAAACTTGAGGATATTAAGTGCCCTTTGCCTTTCTGGTCACAACCTCAGTTTTTCAATCCCTTCTGGGGATACTCGATGGCGATTGTGTAGCATGTCTTCTCCTGGCCACTGTTACCAGCTGTCTGAAACATTAGCAGGATCTATTGCTTTTTTCTTCCTGATGAGTCACACAGCTTATTAAGAATAAATCAGGAGTAGTGCAAGTTTGGATGATTTGAGGAGTTGATGAAACAGAGACAGAAAGTTGTTTTATTAATTAAATGAAGGTTCAAATAGTCTTATGTTAAGGCCTTTATAGTTCAAATATTTATAAATAAATATGATAATCACTCTTAAATAATTCAAGCAAGTCAGATTTGGATACAAAGCAACCAGAAGAGTGGGAGTGAGCATTGGTAACTTTATAAAATAATTAGGGAAAAGAGTTCTCTCTGTTGATATTCTGTAGAATATGGGGGTGTTAGAACAGGGAGGGACATTGAGGCTTATCTGACCCAATTCCTTTCTTTTACAGATGAGGGAGCTAGGGCAGTCTGGTGAATCATCTAAGGCCAGCAGTTGCAGAGGGTGAGGCGTTTAGGGGTATCCAAAACAGACTTGTCCCGGCCTCCCTGGTGGCACAGCGGGTTGAGCACAGCGATGTGTGATCTGCTTATTCCGCTCCCCACTCTGTCTCTGGTGAACCCTCTCACTGCCCCACACCTCTGGCCTGCACCCCGGCTTGTATGCATAAATAAATAAAATCTTTAAAGAAAAAAAAAAGTTTTTTAAAAAAGCAGACTTGTCCCACTGTTTTCCCATTAGGTCATTAATTTATTTTTGGATATTTGGATAGTAAAGAAACGGTCATTAGTTGCATCCTAATTGTAATTGTAGTACTAGATATTATATGAGTCTTCTAACAGGTTTGCAGACAAACATGTGAACAAAGAATACAGGCTCTAGGCCTTAAACAGTGATTTCTGGAAACATTTAGCTATTAGATGCATTTACGTTTAGTGAAGGACTCAGAAGAAAATCAAGCTAAATACTTGATTACTTTCTGACTTCCTTGAAGACTAGATTACATTCAAAACCATTTTGGCTATCAAAGAAGGAGTCAAGAATTTCTGGGAGTAAAATGTCTTTTTTCAGTTGCTCTTGGTTTCAGCAATCTTGAATAGCGGTACCACCAAAAAGGAGATCTAATGAAATGGAAAGAATCAAGGCAAAGAGACCATTACTGTTAAGATGGCTATCACTCCAGATAGAGATAGAAATTAGCATTCCTTAACATATAAGTTCCTTTAGTGGGCAGGAATAATGGCAGGAACCTTCACTCTGCATCTTCTTTTTTTTTTTTTAAAGATTTATTTTTTATTTTTTTAATTTTTTTTATTTATACATACAAGCTGCGGTACAGGCCAGAGGTGTGGGGTGGCGAGAGGGTTCACCAGAGACAGAGAGGGTAGCAGAAGAGGAAGATCAGAAATACACTGCTGAGGGGAGCAGCGGGCGAGGCAGGAGAGGTCTGCCGTGCCATGTGGGAAGCTCCCCGGCCAGGTGTCGAACTCGCGTCGCCGCTGCAGACAGCTCCACAGCACAGCGCTTAACTGCTGCACCACCGGGGAGCCCCATTCTGCATCTTCTATTTTCCATTTTCAATCAACATTGTGGTTACCCACCTTCATCCACGTTACACTGCTAACATTAGATTTCTTTTCCCAGTACTCTAGGTACGGAATCAATTAAAATTTGTCAATGTTCTCCCACATTTTGTCCAAGTTTGGGCCCTTAATTTGTGCATCATGGTTTTAAGTTTGTTATGAATTATTTAGTTGATCTGGAGAAAGTTTGAATTTTCACTTTGAGGCCATGTGGTTAACTACATGGCAGAACAGGAAACAACACCTAGAATCTCCCAGGTTGTCCAAATGTGAAGCCACACTTATAAATAACTAATTCTATGGCTGAGACCCAGTTCTCACTGCCTTTTACCAGATCTCTCTCATGTGTATACTCTCTCTTTCTCTTCCTCTGAGGTATGTGGTGCTTCCTGCAGATAAGGCAAGAAATGTCTTGTCAGAATATGTCACTTTTTCTATGCAGGCAACAATTAGCAAAGAAGACACTGGTCAACATAAACTCCAGTTGAATTAGATTTGTTTTAGATGCATTATATGATTTTTCATCAGCAGCAGCCTCATCAGTATAGATTTGCTTTCAACTACAGATTTGTGTATGCTTTGCGTCTGTAAATCCATTTTAATGAACACATGCTAATACCTTTATTGAGCTCACTGTATTGACACACTGTAGAAAATATGGTCTTTTAGTCTTCAGTATCAATTTTATTTAATCTGTTATGTTATTCTAATTTGGATGTATTTTCTGTAAATTGCTTAGTTTATTTTGTGTCTCACACATCATGTATTTCTTTTTTTGAAAACATCACAGCAGTAAAAGTCATTGCTTAGTTAATTTTTTAATGCACTTTGTTCTCCTGCTTAAGAGTTGTAAATTCACCATTTCAGATTCTAATCTGGTTATGGGTATGTGTTACATAATGAACATAAACCTGAAAATCATAATGTCAATATTTATGAATATTTAATTGACACATGTTTACCTGATGATTTTCAAAATTAAATATCACTGTCAACAGTGAAATAAAAAAATTCCTGAACATTTGGGGTGGATTTTTGGAAGTCTTTATGAAATAAAATCAGTAAGTTATCCGCATTAATCTTTCAAAACTCAAGGTGTTTGGAGAAGAGCCAACATTATAATGAGCTTGAAGCAAATTATCAAATTAATCCTGGTTGACGCAATGACTGTCCTAACTTGTGAAGCCACCTGTTTCCATTTGAAGACGTCAGCATCAAAAGAGAAATAGCATTTACTTTAGTGCCCACAGTGCTCCAGGCAATGAAGAGGAAAACAAAATGAAAGTGCCTCACCCCAATGAGCTTATAATTACAAGGGAAGTAATGGGCAGGGTATTTTAAGGGAGAAATAAATAGAAATAACCAGATAATATTGAGCAAGAAGAAATTTTAATATGAGCTCAGGAAAATAATTCCTATCAAACTTCTCAGTATAATCACTGGAACCATTATACTGTATAATGTTGTTGGGGCTATTAGTATTAATAATAGTAATCATCATTTATTATGTGTGCAGGATAGAGAACAATCTTGCAGCAGTAGAAAGATAGAACAGATAGGCTTGAAGAGATATGTTTCTTCATTTCTATGATGCTATGCAGAATATAAATTCTAAGAACAAATGGTTCTAACTACTTCATTATCAAAGAAAGTACTGCCTGACCACATACAAGGTAATGTCATTTAAACTTTATGCCTTTAATTAAAGAAGATGATTCTTAATATGACTGACTTAGCTGGAAAAAAAATACCAGAATCAAGACTGGTCTTTTTTTTTTTAATATTTATTTTCTTATATTGCTGTTAACTGTTGGACAGTGATTTCTTCCCTCAGGTGTAGTCCCGGTGGTTCTTTCACCACTATTGCACCCATGATCCATCACCACAGACCCTGCACTCTTTCTTCCCCTATTTTAACCCCTCTCCTTCTCCCTTTCTTGCTGATATATGGTCAGCTTGCAAATTTTGTCTTTTTCCTGACCCTTTGTTCCTTTTCTCTATATTGCACATATAAGTGGAACAATCTGATATTTATCTTTTCCCTTCTGATTTATTTTTTTTAGCAAAATCCCTTCCAGCTCCATCCATGTTGCCACAAATGGCATGAGTTTATCTTTTTTGGTCACTGAATAGTATCCCATTGTGTATATATATCACATCTTTTTGATCAAGTCATCTGTTTTGGGGTACTTAGGTTGTTTCCATATCTTAGTTATTGCAAGTAACGCTACAAGAGGCACAGGAGTGCAGGTTTCCTTTTGGATTAGTGTTTCTAGGTCCTTTGAGTAGATTTCTAGGAGTGGAATCACAGTGTCATATGCAAGATCCATTTTTGTTTTGTTTTGTTTTGTTTTGAGGAATCTCCACACATCTTTCCTTAGTGGTTGGACCAGTTTACATTCCTACTAGCAGTGTAAGAGGGTTTCTTTTTTTTTACCATACTCTTTCCAGCATTTGTTGTTTCTAGTTTTTTTTTTTTTTCAATAGGGACCATTTTCATAGGTGTCAGGTGGCATCTCATTGTGGTTTTGATTTGCACTGTCCTGATAATTAGTGATGTCAAACCTGTTTTCATGTCTGTTGACCATTTCCATTTCTTCTTTGGAGAAGGGTCCTTTTAGCCCTTCTGCCCATTTGTTTGATTGGGTTGCTTGTTTTGTTGAGTTGTGTAAGCTTTTTGTAGATCTTTGATATCAGTCCCTTATCAGATGCATGGTGTACAAATATTTTCTCCTATTCAGTTGGGTGTCTCTTTATTTTGGTTGCTATCTCTTTTGCTGTACAGATGTTTTTTAGTGTGATGTAACTCCGACTGTTTATCTTCTTTGTTTTCTTTGCTTCTGGAGATGAGTCCTTAAAGATGTTTCTGAGGTATATGATGGAGTGTTTTGCCTATGTTTTCTTCTGTATATTTTATGGTTTATGGTCTTAACATCCACGTCTTTTCTCTGTTTTGAGTTTATTTTTTTGTGTGTTTGGCGTGAGATAGTAAAAACTGGTTTGTTTACTGTTTTTTAGTTGCGGGGTATCCATATTATAACTTTCTTTGCTCTTTAAGAAGCAGTACACAAAATAGGTTTATCTTACAATTGCGTTCAATAAATCAGTTTTTCCCTTGATAAAGAATGGACCTTAATTTTTTAAACTCAGATAAGAAGAAGCAGCCTAGGAAACTAAGCACAGTGAAATCATATGTTCATATAGGAAGGCTTTCCCCTATACAATGTTCTCTTGTTTAAATTTTCTCTTG
The DNA here is from genome assembly GCA_004024925.1 of Scalopus aquaticus. NCBI lineage: Eukaryota > Metazoa > Chordata > Mammalia > Eulipotyphla > Talpidae > Scalopus > Scalopus aquaticus. The sequence goes on from PVIJ01010540.1 coordinate 32,813, forward strand.
AAAGCTTATTTGGCCATCACATGATTGTATGATTGACAAGGTTGACTTTTACTCCTGTAGAAATATACCCTTTCCTAAAAGTAGGATCATTACTTACTCCACAGTCAGTATGGCTCAAAGCAATATTTCTCTTTCCTGTATCATATTCTGCCAAGGGTTTAGACAGAGCAGCTGCTAACTATGATTCAAAGTCAAGAAGGAATTAACAACTTTGATTCACAGTGTATATCACAATATATGTTACATTGTAGGACCTCATAGAAATCAGGTCATAAATGACAGTGTGAGGAAACTACTAGAACCACTAGAATGGCAAAACTCAGGAGGACTATAAAGAAAAACTGCTGTTTAATATCTCACAGATTTACACTGTTTTCACAAGGCCAAATAAATCAAGATTGTCCCTAGGGTCTTAGAGAAATAATGAAAACCTATTCCTGCCTCAGGAAAAAATAAAAAGAATAGAACTTTAGAAGAAAAGTTAATGAAATTTAGATTTTTTGGTGAAGCATTTTTAATCAAAATAATTGTAGATTCACATGCAGTGGTAACAAATAATACAAAGAGTATTTTCTACCCAGTTTCCCCTAATTGTAGCAGTTCGAAACGGTGGTACAATAATTAGTACAACAATGATGTTGATATAATTCCCCTGTCTCATATTTTCCTAGTTTAATATGTACTTATTTTGATGTATTTAGTTCTATACAATTTTATCACATATGTAAATTCATGTATTTATCACCACAGTCAACATATAGGACATTCCAACAAGGATTCCTCTTGTTGCCCTTTTATGATAGCAGTCAACTCTCCCCTCCCACCATCCTTAATCCCCGGCAACCACTAATCTGTTCTCCATTTCTAAAATTTTGCATTTCAAAATTGCTACATAAATGGAATCATACAGTATATAACCTTTTGAGGTTGCCTCTTTTTACTTAACATAATTTCATAGAGATTCATTAAAGTTACTGCATATTCCTTTTGATTGATGAGTAGTGTTCCATGCTATGAAAATACCACATTTTAAAAAAAATATAAATCTCTTGAAGGACATCTGAGATGTTTCCAATTATTAACGGTTACAGAATGCTGCTATGAGTATTCATATACAGGTTTTCATTTCATTTACCCACAGGTTCTATTGCTAGACTTATGATAAATGTTTATTTGGTCTTATAAGAAAATGTCAAACAGTTTTCAGAATGATTGTACCATGCTATGTTCCTTCCAACAATTGGAAGGGTGATTCCGCTTTCCTACATCCTTGCCAGCACCTGGTATTGTCACTATCTTTTGTTTCAGCCATTCTGATGGGTGTAAAGTAGTATCTTAAGTCATGGTCTTAAATGTCCACTTTATCATCATAATCCCTTACTTTCTTTTCAGTTTATTTCTTATTTAATAATTAATATATACAGGCTACTAATTCAAAGAGAAGACAGTGACAGAAAATAACTTTATGCCAAAACACATATTGCCAGAGCTAGAAAAAATAGGTGTTATTAGTAGAAAAAAATATTCCATTCCCCACTCATTTCATTAAATTCCCATGTGTAGCATATGAATAATAAATCTGTTTTAATAAAAATTAAGATTGTTCCCTCTTCTTTGCTCATGTGGGTAGGATACAGTGAATTTTAAGAATTGTGCTCTAGTTCTTATGATGCAAAGGAAAAATGCAACACTACCACAATGTGAATGAAATTTCATTATCATTTTTATACATAAAATCCATTATTTGTTCCTCATTACATATACAAAAATTTTCTAACTTCTTAGCATAGAGTTCAAGGCCTTCTTGATATTACTTCAATATTGTCAATGATAGCTCCTCTGGTATTGGTTACAATAGGTTCAGCTATAATGTGCAGAGGACTCATACGAAGACATAAGCTGGTATGGCAGTTCTACAATTATCAGAGACCCAGGTTCCTTCTAACTTGTTGCTCTTTCATCCTTAATATGTGGCTTCCATCTTGTAGCTACTGTAGAGCCTAACATCACATCCATATAGTGGCCAATAAGAAGGAGGAGAAGGTATATCCCCGACCTCTAAAGATACATTCAGGAAGTTTTACATATCACCTTATGCTTATATCCCATTTTCCAGAACTTGACCATATACTACACCTACTTCAAAAGCAGCTGCTAAGAGCAGTTTTTATTCTAGGAAACTAATGCCCAGCAAAAATTGAAGGTTTTTATTATCGAGGAAGGAGAGAACTGATATTGTTGGGCAATCAGTAGCTGCTGCTCTGCCATCTTTCTCCTTTCCTCTTCTCCAAATGGGGAAATACAAATTCAATTGCAGAACGCTGACTGGATCATCACAACACATTGTATGTCCTTCTGCATTTCTTCCTTCCATGCAACCAAATTGGTAAAGTGACCAAGGTTTGGCATAATGGATGATCCAAGCAAGCATCTTTGTTTCTGATCTCTTCTTTATTGTTTAGAAGTATTTGAGCACTCAAACATCAATTGGCTGGTGACTTTCTTAGTGCACACATGAGCTGTGAATCACATACTCCATCCCACTTGACCAAGAAGTTATGCATTAAAATGATTACAGGTTTGAAACCAACTAATACTTAAATCAAATGGAAACATTGGTTTTCATTTTAAGGACACAGTACTTTGAATACAAGTCAGAGATTTAGTATTCAAATGACTAACATGACAGTTAAATTGTTCTACATAATAGAAGGACCCAAAGGGGCTGGAGACAAAGGAAGATAAAAAAAAAATTCTCTAGTAAGACTGGAATGGAGAGAAAAGAAATCTTAATGGAGATTTTGTAGACTATATGGTTTTATCTTATCAATAGACTTTTTTCCCTCTTCTACGAAATATTCAATGAATTATACACTGGTCACTAGGGTTTGTATAACTAGTCTTGATGGAACTCAAAAAGGAGATGATAGATTACCATTTGTATTCTGTTACTTGCAAGTTAAGAAAAGACAATCTAATTTAAGGAAGAGAGAGACAGGAAGAGAAAATTGGTTTATAAAATCTGGACATCCACATTTGGATTTGGACATAGTAAATAATATTATTTTCTTATCTCTTGTCTCTCTTCTCTTCACCCCCCCCATATCTATCTCTGTTTTCTTCTGTTATTCGCTTTTATTTGCACTAAAGACAGGTTTCCTCCACTCAGCTAGGGAAGGCACACACTGGCAGCTCCAGATTCATATTTTCCCAGACCAACAACACCAGTAGAAAAAGCAATTGGCTCCTCTCATTTGTGTATCAATCCAGGGGAAGACTCTGTTCCTGCCGAATCCTGTGTCCATTTCTAGATCAGAAAAACATATAATGAGCCATAAGTGACCCAGTATGGATCACCTGACAACTCCATAACCAGAGGGTGTTAGGCAGTGTGACTGGTAGCCCAATCCAGACTGACAGACTTGGGAAAGAGTTCCCCAAAGGAAATGGAATGTTGTGACTGAATGCACTGCCCAGGCAACATAAAATAAAACAAAATAAAAATACCTCCAATGGAGTATATTATGTCAGGTTTTCTATTTTAAAACTACCTACTTGCATTTTAGATTAAATACCACTGCAGAACCAAACAATTCATATTCTCTAACCACTGTCAATTGTTTAATGCATAGTGTGGAAAAAATGGAAATTGACAGGCAAAAAGAGCTGAAAATGCCTTTTCTGAGTCAGAAGGAAATTACAGAAAGAACGGAGATTAGCCTGACAGCTTTTGGGGGGATACCCAATTCATGACAGAATAAATTTCTAGAAATAGTATTAGTATGTCAAAGTTGTACATTTTTAGTGAACTACGAAATTCAGATTATAATACAGAAAAGAGGTTCCAATGTATAGTTCCACCAGCAGCACCTGAAATAGATTGCTCCCTAGATCCTCACTATTAGTTATAAGGAAATGCAAAGTAAAAGCATGTGATACTAGGGCAAATCTATTAGAATGTTTAAAATTTAAAAGACTGATCATACCATATGTTGTTAAGGAAGTGGAGAAAGTAGAACTCTCACACATTGCTGACAGAATGTAAGATGTTTCAGCCACTTTGGAAAGATTGTAGCAAACTCTCAAAATACTAAATATACACCTATCTTGTGATTCAGCCATTCCACTTCTTGGAATTTATTTAAGAAAAAAAAAAGTTATATGTTCATACAAAAGCTTATACACAAATGCTAATGAAAGCCTTATTTATAAAATCAAAAACTGGGAACAATCTAAGCATCCCTAATGGGTAAAAGAATAAAAAAACTGGTATATCCATACAACACAACACTATTCATCAGTAAGAAGGAATGAATTATTGAAACACAGTGAAATGGCAGAAACTCAAAATCATTATGCTAAATGAAATAAGACAGGCCAAAAAAAGAGTACATACTGTCTAATTCCACTTACATAAAAATCTATATAATGCAAATGGTCAGAAAGTAAATCAATAGATTTTTGGAAAGGGCAACAGTGAGGAGTAGGAGGTGAAACTGCAAATAAGCATGAGGAAACTTTCGAGGATAATACACTTGTTCAATATCACAACTACAGTAGTGATTGCGTGGTGTGCATATATGTCAAAATATATCAAATTGCACACTTAAATATATGCAGTTTATTGTTGGTCAAATTATCTCAGTAAAACTGTTTATATGTGTATGTGTGTGTAGACACACACACACATATATATTATCCCCATATATAATAGGTATTTTTACATATAACATTATACCTCAATTAAAAGGTATACGTATGTATACACATCCATATTAAGCAATTAATTGAGTGCTTACCATGTGCCGGACACTGTTCTGAAAGTCGGAAATTCAATAGTGTCAAAGTCCCTGTCCTCAAGAAACTTTTCTTCTAGCAGAAAAACATTAATTCTCTCCAAAAGCAAACAACTATAAGTAATGTAGAAATAGACCACCAAATATTTTCCATTGTTGCTTTCCTCCTACAATGAAGAGCAACAAAAATGAAAATGGCAAAATTCAGTTTAGCAATAAGATACATTTCCATAATATAAGAAATAAATTGTTATTTTAATCGTTAAATTTCCCAAATAAAAACTATTAGCCAAAGGTTTAGTACTCCCTCAATCAAAAAAAAAAATCTATTCACCCTACCTTACTTCCAAATACCACCTGAGCTAAAGAAGAACTTGTATCAAAATGATAAAAATAGTCAAAAGAGCGTCAAATGCATATGTTATAATGGGTGCAAGAGAATATAAGTGATCTAAGCCATTTACACAAGAAGCTAGAAAAGGAATAATAAAACATTCAAGGAAAGTTGAAGGAACAGACCAATAAAAATAAAAACAGAAAATAATAAAGTAAGGAGAAAAGTAAAATTGATAACAATACCAAAAGCTGATTCTTTGAAAAGAGCATAAACCAAATCTATGAGAAATACGAAAAACAAGAACTGAAAGAGAGAAAACAAGAGAACCTGTTAAAAAGATGTTGAGTTCATACAGAGCTTGACTTGAAACCCAGTTCATCTTGAGCAAGTTACTTTACCTTTATAAACTTAAGTTTCTCATTCATAAAATGTGGACAATGATACATACAGTGAGGTTGTCATGGCGTTGTACTGAGAATTAAGGGCCTGGCACAGTGCCTTATATGCAGCATGCGTGTAGCAACTATTACCATTATCTTTATGATTAATTGTACCTGTTACATTGTGATTACTCAATAGATGTTAGTTCCTTCTCTCCTTAACAGTTCTTGTTGCCACAGATCCACATAGCCATGTACATCTCTTATCACTAATTTATATTATAAATTCAAGTCAGCTCAAGAAAAGGAGAATGCATGGAAACAGTGGTTTGGGGCCAATAATGAAAACATCAATGATGTGCCAAAAAATAGTTTTGAACTCCATATCCCATGTGTGAACAGCAGATTATCACACAACCTAGTAGTGCTGACTTTCTGGCATTACCACAAAAACACAATCTCCAGTCCAGATATGGAGTCCAGGATCCATAGGCTTGTATTCTCCAATAGAAATCAGAAGCAATGGCTTTATAAGAGACTCCCTGACACCAGGATAATCAACTTTAATTCTCAGGCATGAAAAAAAACCTGAACCAGTGGCCTTTCTGAAGATTGTCTACTTGAGTCAGGAACTTCTCTGAGCTTCTAGGGATTTGTTGGGAGACAGATCTGAGCAATGGGCTAGTTTGAGTAGCCCCATTGGGAAAGAAAATGGGAAGAGGACTTGAGGCCACCAGAACCAGGAAGACTAGTTAAACTAGCGCCTAGACAGTCCCATAAATTAAGTAGGTGGAAGTGCTGGGTCACAGATGGAGATCACGAGAGATAGAACTGCAATCATACCTAAGAGTCTGTGGAGAGAAATCTAGCACATTGAAGCCCAGAGCTGAACCATAGACAAGTTATTGTCAAATGCTAGTCATAGAGAAGTCCAAAAGACAGCCTTGTCAAATACTGTGGGAAGAGACTGGAATAAGAGTGGGTCAAGGTGAAACGTGAGTTTAAAAGAGCTCAGGCAAGCCACATTTCATCACACCTTCCGGCTTTCTTGTGTGTTCTATTTTGTCTTGTTGTAAGCTATTGACTGATAATTGATTTCCTAATTGTCTAAAATCTTACTCCTTATTTCTCCTTCCACATGCTGTTTAATTATCCTCTGGGAATAGTATCAATAGCCATTTGGGTAGTGATATTGGGACAAGGAGTCAATATAGGCTAGGAAGTTCCAGGGAACAAAGCCAAGACTTTTCTTCAGACTGCTGTCTTAATTTTAATTTTGGAAACCCTGAAGCTGACCTTACTTTGGCCAACTAATGGTGACCCAACTACATGGGTCATTATTTCAATGTACAATAAGAGTTAGAAATTTCATTTTGTTCCTCCTTTCTCTGTGATGTACATGAGATCATCTATTAGGACTATACTGTTGAGCTCTGGAAACATGATAACAGACCTTGCAAAATGAGACAATGAATTGGTTGCCAAGTTTTCTCTAGTGACTTTGGGCTTAGGCATCAAACCCTAGATAGAAACTAGCACACCAGATAGGAATCTCAGAAGGAGAGCAGAGTAAATAGACACCAGCACTAAATAATAGATCCTGAACAAAGTTTCTTCACAGTGGGGCTCTTCAGCTTTCTCACTGATCTCTGTCTCATATTTTCACCAGCTGGCCTGGCATTGCTGACCCAAAGCAGACCTGAGATTCTGAATCTTAAACAACATAGAGGGGAGATGGGCCCAGGCTTCCCAGAGGGTGCAAATTTGCTACAATATCTTCTCCAGGCCTATCTTGACTCAGGCAGGATTGGCAACATCAGTTTTGAGCTCCTGGTATTGTAGAGAAGCCTTGGGGAGGCTTGGTCTGACCTCTGACAAGGTTTCAGTACAGTTTGTTCCATAAAAGACAATTTGGGTAAAAAGCTAATTATCTAGGAAGGCTGCAGATGACCTTGCCCACTAGAGAATAAGAAAGCCCTCCGCTTTACCCAACCTCTTTTCCCCTTCCCTTCTGGCAACCACTTAATGGTTTATTTTTGTTTTATTTAGTTCATCTCTTTACAATAGCATGGTGAAGAATAGATTTGGACTTTTAGCAATGACCTTAATGTAGTACATACATATGTTGAAATGTATATAATTATAAACTGAAATTTCTATAATTATGAAAATGTGAAACTTAGATAATTTTAAAAAGTCAAGTTTTCCACCTTTAATACATACATTTTTTTGTCAGTTATTCCTTAATAATATTGAAGAAGAAAAAAAAGAACACACTCAGAAGGCGAGGAAATGAGGATTATTACCCCACTGAAGACTCTGAGGGTAGATCTGGGAGGAGATGGCAAAGCCCCCATATGGCCCTGAGATTGATGATCTACTGCATTTGCGCTGGGGTCAGGGTCATGTGGCCATTCATCTGGGGAAATGAGTCTTACTGGTGATCATCAGGTCAAGGGGTGGATCTATAGGACCAAAAACAGACCTGCAGTTGACCTGGCTCAGAGTTTCACCTCTTCCCTGCTGGCTGCCAGGAGTAAGCGCCTTCCAAGCTATAACGTAAGGGCAGATGGAAAAAACCTGTTGTCAGTTTCCCTTATCCAACTAAGTTAAATTCTACTGAAGATGCCATGGATATTCAAAAAGAACAAGAGAGAAATGAACACAGAAACTATATAACGTAAGTATTTGCTTAATCCCTTCTTTCACATATTCTCTCCATCTTAAAACCACTGTTCAAATTTAAGTTTGCTCTGTCTCTCATTTGCACTTTTCAATTGTGTCCTTACCTGTCCCCCTTATGCCACCCTCTAGACACATCAGATTACTGTTTAGAATTCCTCAATGCCCTCAAGGAACTGCCTCTCTGGTTCTATCTCCCTGAAGTGTGTTTATGGCATTTCCCACTTTAGATTACAAGACCCAGGAGAGTGAGTTTATCTTCTTTACTGAATCTGACACAACCATCATAGTAATACAGGACACGCAACTCTTGGGCTAATAGCTGGCACAGCTGGCAAGACCTTGGGTCCCTGTGCCGCAGAACCAGTCATCCAGAGTGTACTTAACTAAAGAAGGCCTTCTCCAGTTTCATTATGGAGGCCTAGATTTTTTTCTAAATATTGTTTTGGTTTTAAGAACCAAAAGTTCTTAAGAACCAGGCAGTTTTGAGAGAATTACCAAAAGATATTAAAATTTCTTAAATATAGGTTAAAGGGATACTACCTATTATTTTTGTGTTGATTTTATTTACTTGGTGACTGAAAATATCTCTCTCAAATAAAAAACCTCATGGTTTTCTGAAAGGTTTTCCTCCAACCGGATGATTGTGTCCCCCTGGGCTAGAGAGTATTGTTAATTATAGAAATAAGATACACAGAGAAAAACATTTCAGATCAGGAAATACTTAAATGTTTCTGAAAAGTGTTTGTCAGGAAATGTTATTCCAGAATCAAAACATTTCCTGCCTAAGGATTATGCCATGGAGAAAAATCATGTGATGCCAGTTATGGTGTCTTATAAAAAATAATTTTTATGATGGGATATTTATTTGAAAAAAAAGTTCATTATAATAACATAAGATAAATGGGAATTTTCCAAAATCATACTTATCAAAATGTTATCATTCACATTAAAATTTAAACTTTAAACTTTATAGAAGATCTATAAAAAATAAAGTAGAAATTCACTAATATCTCACCACTCAGAGATGAACACTCTTGAACACTCTTAATAGTTAAGTGAATATAACTCTAGGCAGCTCTCAGAGTGAATACATTTACTTGCGTTTGATTTTATGTACATAGTTGTTTTTTAAAAATTTATTTATTTATGCATACAAGAGCTGGGTTATAGGTCAGAGGTGTTGGGGGCTGCTGAGAAGATTCACCAGAGACAGAGTGGGGAGCAGAACAGGCGGATTGACAGAAACACACTGCCAAGGAGAGCAGCTGGTGAAACAGAAGAGGTCTGCTGCGCCATGTGGGAAGCTCCCTGGCTGGGGATAGAACCTGTGCTGCAGTGGCTGTTGGCAGCGTCATAATGCTGGAACTGAACCCCTTGCACCACCAGGGAGGGCTCATGCACATAGTTTAAATGATATGTGCCATATTGGCAACATATCACAGGTTATCTTTCCTTGTTAATAAGTCTATATTTGTAGTACAGTATTGACAATAATGCCTGTGTATCATATGTGTCCATCGGGATGTTCTGTTCTTCATGGCTTGATGAAACCAAAAATGAAGTCCTCATGTGATAAAGTGAAAAAACCAGAAGGAAAGAACAGGACAAGCTGAGTGGTGCTAAGGGTCTTCTTAACAGCCTCCAAGAGGGCTGCACCAGTCACAGCCCATGCCAGACTCTACCAAATGAGAATGGATTGATATAATAGGCACAGGCGAGCCAGGATTTCTCCTCCTGATGGATTGCATTACTACTTAAACAAAATCAAGTTTTTGTGAGCAAGTAAAAGGGGATGAAACACATGAAGCAAGATTAAATTCATGAATTTGTGGTTATATCTACAAACAAACTCAATTACAAATTCATAATGATACCTACAAACAGACACTATTTGGAAATGTGAGTGAAGAGCTCATTTTGAAAATGGACAAATTAAAAAGAACGAAATGCTTATCCTGATCTTCCTGTATCACTGGGAAACCAAATCACTGAGGAAAGTTGCTTTCCTTTATAGAAGTGTTCCTGCTAATAAATGAAGAAAAAGTGACAGAGCTAGGATGTCAAAATTTATAACATCTACTGAATTAGATACCAATCTGTTTCAATAGAGTATGGATATTGAGCACTAACAGCTACTAATATCTCAGAAAGAAACGACCCAACATTGGATGCCTCCTCATGCAAGGACCCACCATCTAAGAAATCATCTTCCCCCACCTACACACAGAAAAATAGAACCTGAATCAAATTAACAGTCAAAACTAATTTATGGAAAATATGAAGCATTTCATATGCTTCAGGAAAATTCACCCAGATTCTGGAAAATCTACAGGACATATAACCTGATTTCTTCAATAAGTAAGCAAAGGAAGTTAAAGAGGTAATCTATGGATTAAAAAGAACTTAAAAGGTACATCAAACTTTGAAATGAGCAGATTTTATTTGAATTCCTATTCACTCAAACTGTTAAGTGTGTGTGTGTGTGTATACACATACATATATATACACATACACATACATATATATACACATATATATGTATGTATACACACACACACACATATATATGGTACTTAATGAAATAAAAGTTAAAATTTGAAAACTTGAAAGGATGTCTCATGATCCAGAAATTAGTATTAGTTTTCAAAAGTATGATAGTAGCATTTTGGTCATTTTTTTCTTTTGGAAAAATAATGCTTATCTTTTAGAAACACTCATTTGAATATTTACAGATGAAATGATGATATGTTTCAAAATAATATGCTAATGGTGAAAAGTATTGCTAAGAGGAGGTTAGCTGTGCATTGTAATTGATGAAGCTAATTATGGGCATGTGGGGGATTATTAAATCATTCTATTTTTGTATATGTTTGAAATTTTCCGTAATAAAAATTTTAAAAAGAGTAGTTTTAGGTAGACAACTTAACAGCACTGGCTATACTTTAGTTTATCCAAGTGATCCCCATAGGATGAAAAGTTTGTTTTTCATTTTTCCCAATTGTAAAAAAACCTGTATATATAAAAATGCTCTTTCAGCATACATCTTTTTATAATGGTAAATTACTAAAGGTGAGGTTATTGAATTAAAGGACAAATTTAATAGGTCAAGTTGCTTTCCACAGGATTCTACCAAAATGTAATTTCAAATGGGTTTTAGAATTATTAAAAGTAAGTCACTGAGATTTGTCTTAGAATAACATTACCCTTATAAGTTAGTTTGAGGAAAATTGACATCCTTATATTATTGAGTCTTCTTAACTAAAAACAGTTGCTACTCCATTTTGTTTTCCTTTGTCTACAAAACTTTGTAATTTTCTTCATATTAATTTTGTATATTGACTTTGTAACAGACCAAGTCACTAAACTATAATATTTCTAAATGTTTTTCAATTTATATTTTTTTATTTTTAAGATATGTTTAGGTCATGCCCAAAGTGGGAGAAACTAAGGTGGCATTACTAGGGTAACAGGGAAATCTAAGAAAACCCGAATCCTGTTGTTGATATGCTTTAAAGTTCCCAAGAAAAGGACATAGACAACAATGATAATAAAAGTCAAGGTGCGTCATTATTCTTACTTGAGGATTTGCCGTGGGCTTTAGTTCTGAATGTGAGCAAATTAGGTTACCCCATTGTACTGTGTATCTCTACATGGCTTAGAACTGAAGCAGGTGATGCAAACTGCCCTTGCTTATGTCTACTCTTGAGCGCCATCCTCACTCTTACAGTGCAAGGAACAGCCAATCCAGAACAGACCCCTTGGCCAGGAGAGGCCTGGGCAAGAACAATTCTTGGGGCATTTAGATTATCATTAGAATTGTCTTGCCTTTTAGGCACAGAGATGAAAAGCATGTTAATAATGGAGTTAATAATGGAGTTAATAATTTGGCTATCTCCAGGAGGCAGCTTTTACTTTTTTTCCTCAAGCCTCATATAAAAGCCACAAGAGTCACTCCCCGTGCCTCCTACTAGTCAGTGTGCTATATACCTCTACACACTAATAGCTCTATTCTTTGGGGTACACCCCATAAAATGCCTTTGAACTTGACCAATCTAAAATTGGAATAGAAAAATCTAAAATCTAGACCAATCTAAAATTGGAATACAGAAACAGATAGGGAAAAGGTACTGAGTTTGTCCCTAAGCCAACAAAGTTATTACCGTTATTTAACGGTACCGTTATTTAACGATAACTTTTCTGCAACTCTTTCAATCTTCATAGTCCTTATTTTCTTTTCTTATTTAATGGTATTCATTGGTACTTTCAGAATAACATTAGAAAATTAAGTAATTAAAGGTAATAGAACCATTGTTTTACTTCTACATTTAATGGATTTATTGTTGGAATTTCATTGATGAACTTGAGCTAGCCATTTACTAAAGATTTTATTTATCAGAGATGGTGAATTGACTATTGAATCTTATGAAATATTTTCTTAGTATCAATCAAAACATTCCTATTCCCCCCACCTCTGGCCTACACCCGTTCTTGTATGCATAAATAAATACATCTTTAAAAATAAAAACAACTTTCTGATTCAGCATCTAAGGACTACCTTGTAGGAATATTAATCTTCTTTTATATCCCATGGGGACTGGGAGGAGTGTTGCAGTGTAATCCTGCAAATACTATATAGCTTCCTCCTCTTTTGCCTTTTCTGTTCCTGAGGGAGTATAGGCAACTTTCCTGGGCACAACTATTAAGTGCCCAGTTTGCTGTGATAAGGAAGGCGTGTTCAGTGGTAACACTTTCTCATCAAATCCTACTGAAGGAATTCCTTCTGATTTTCCTTTTTTTTTTTTTTTAAGATTTTTATTTTATTTATACATACAAGCTGAGGTACAGGCCAGAGGCGTGGGGCGGCGAGAGGGTTCACCAGAGACAGAGTGGGGAGCAGAACAGGCAGATCAGAAATACACTGCAGAGGGGAGCAGCAGGCGAGGCAGGAGAGGTCTGCGGCACCATGTAGGACTCTCCCCTGTCGGGCATCGAACTCATATCGCGAGCTGTCGACAGCTCCACAGCGCAGTGCTCAACCACTGCGCCACAGCCACCCGGGAGGCCCTGATTTTCCTTTTTAAAACAAAATCCAAGCTGCCCTTTGTTATGGTTATGTCATGGTTTATATTAAAAGGCCAAATTGTACCTAATTGTTTAAGGGGCAGAATTTGTCTTAGGCAATGTCTTGTCTTGTTGAGACTTTTGTCCTGCTCATATTACATAAAATCAAATAAATCAAGTCTCCTTCTGGGGCTTAATGCATTATACCCTGATAATAAATACAAATGTCTGCCAACTTTAACAGCTGCAATACAGGCAGTTAGACACTTTGGAATGATCTTTTTCCGATGAAATGATAAAAGTCAGACCAAACTAAGGACTGACATGGTGACCCTGAGTTGAAATCTGTTATTCTATCTGGCTGTGCTAGTCTTTGGATATCATTTAAACGTTGAACCTGTGTCCTCATTGAAAACCAGTATAAAGGCAACCAACTGTACCTCATAAGAGTTAATACTATTTTGGAGTATTTCACCTAAAACCACTCAGGCTAAAGTGCAGTAAAGTGGAAGAAATTATTGCGCATTATAAATCGACGGTGCGTGTTACTAAAGTTTAGTAAGGTCAACATAAGTACAGAGTAATACCAAAAAAATACTGCAAATAGAGGGAGAGGGTGGCTATTTTATTTTGAAGACCTTGGTCCCAAGGTAACTCAGGTCAGTCCCTGAGCACACATCACTGTTCATTTCAGCATTGACGGGTACAGGACTTCAGCAGCGAGGTGACAGCAGAGGGAAACCGCGAAATGATGTGAACCTCCAGATGAAGGGGCGACCACTAGAAAAGTTGGGACAGGCTGGGGAGAGGTTGCCCAAGGTGTGGCACGCGCTCTCCGGATCAGGCTTCTCCAAATTCCCCAGATGTTGAGGATCGGAAGCCTGGAGAAGGTGGGAATGTCCCAGAGGGAAATCCCGCTAAAAGAGCAGAGACGGACCCAGAGAGAGAAGTGGTGTCCAGTCCACTTGAGGGGTTCGCTCAAAGGGGGCGTCAGCGTGAAAGGGGCGGGGGCGGCGATGGCAGTCTAGAGAGGAGAGGAGGGGCGAGGCGCCGCGGACGGCCCCCTCCCCTCGCTCTCCCTCCCCTCCCCTTCCCCGCCCGGCAGCGGAGCGTGTCCCGCCGAGGCCGGGCCGCTGCAGGGGGAGGCGCCAATTCGTCGCGGCGCCAGGCCCCGACGGAGCAGTAACGGCGACTGAGGAGGCGGAGCGGACGTTGGTCTGGCCTGCGCTGCAGTAAGGGGCTGGGGGATGGCGTCGGAAGTCCAGAGGGGGTGGCAGGCTCGGAGCGGGCCGCCTTCGGATACCCCAGCTCAGACGACCAGTCCCAACTCCGGTACTGGGAGCCGGCCGCGGAGAGGCCCTGGGGGTGGGGGCTCAGCCCGGCCGAATCGCTGATCAGGCATCTCCGCGCGTGCGCACGTCCCTAGGCCGGGCCTCAGCCGGGTTTTGGGGCTGCACCCCCACTGAGCCCCGGGGACTAGGCGTCGTCGCGCTTGCGCGAACCTGGTACCGGGTGGGGAGTGCCAAGTTCGGCGACTCTCCGCTGGCCGTGCCGGCTTTGCGCATGCGCGAGCCCACTAGCGGGGGCGGTGCGGCCACCAAGGGGAGCGTTTGGCGTCCTCCTGGGCCGGTAGCGGTTTGAAGGCTTCCCGGTCCTGGGTTTCCTCCGGCCAGCGCTGCTGGGGGGTGCATCCCGGGTCCTAGGGTAGACACCTCCCTCGGAGTGTCGTCTTTCCTCTCCACTCTCCGACCCGCGTAGGCTGCTGACGTTTACATTTCTGTGGTCTCGACCCTGGGAAAGGCTCGTCACCGCGCTACCGGGACCCGAACCGGATCTCTAACTCTTTATTATGTTTTTAGCATTTGGACTTGAGGTTGAGGAACAGCGCAAAAAGCTGACTAAGTTAGGCAGAGCTGTTTGGGAGCTGCTGTGGAGAGATGGGGAGAAATCGCCATGAGTCTCTATTTTAAGCTGGAAGAAATTGCTCTCTGTTCAGCCCTGGAAATAGACATTTTCAGACGTTGAAAACTTTTCAAGTCCTCCACCTTGACCGAGAAAGGACTTCTGCCTGAGTTGGAAGGCGAGTTCAGAGTGAACTTTTTGCTTTTGTTTACATAAAATATTGGAACAGTTCAAGTTAAGGACTGTAACAAAGTGCATGTCATAGAGCTGTCTGGTGCCTCACTTGGCCACTTAGTCTTGGTCAGAGCTGAATAAAAGTAAAGTTCACAGAGGTTTGGAACCATGCACTTTACCCCAGACTCGGAAGTGAAAGTCACTGTTCATTGTTTACTGAGGCTCCTGGTTTTGCACCTTTCTAGCACTAGGTTCCTGTAGGGTTTTACACCTTCCTGGGCAGTGGTACATACTTAAGTCAGTTTCTTGGCTCCTGGAGCTACTCAGAACAGTTCTTAAAGATGTCATTACTGTGCCTTGTAATCTTGTATGATATGCTGACATTTGGAATAGAAGAGGCACTTAGTATCACAATCTGAATACCCTAGGTGAAATGTAATCTATTTCACAGCGTAATAAGCAGTATATATACGTTATTGAATAGCAGGTAAAAGCATTTGGAACCACACCTCACTCCCAGCAGCAGGTTTCATTGCTGTTGCTGGGCTTACTAAATTCCACGCCCTGCATTTACTATTTTCTCCTTGTCCAAAGCTCACTCTCCCCTGCCCCCCAAATCTTCATGACAACCATCTTCTCACAAGTTTCAAACCAGTCACCATCACTTCAGAAAGATGACTCCCTCATCTAAAATAGTCGCTCTGCTGGTTCCCCATCCTCTTAACCCACTCTATTTGGCTTTGTAGCATTTGTCACACTCTTTTGTGTATGTGTGATCTGTCTGCCCCATAACTGGAGCTCAGTATACATACTTGTTAATGATATAAATGAGATTGGAACCTGATTCCAAAAATATTTTGTACTGAATTCACACAGACGTTTGTTGAGTGAGTACTTTGTATCCAGTTTTGGTTTAGGACCCGTCAGTGAACAAAATGAAGATTTCTTCCCTCTGGAATTTATAAAGCAAAGAATGATTAACAATTAACAATTATTGTTAAAAATTTTACATACTGTGGAAAAGGAGAATGGGATTGTAATTGTACGTGTGGGCTGCAATTTTAAACAGCATGGTTATGGTGGATCTGAAGGGTAAATTGAAGGTGTTAATGATGAATTGGTTTTTAAAATTAGCTTTCTGCAAGAAAATGTGTTCGCTAGTATATCTTTCTAAGCTAGAATACCATAGTTTGACCATTATAACAAATGTATCCTTTATAGTACACAGATTTAAATTATTTTTCTAAATAGAATTCACATACTTAGAAGTTTGCATTTTTAACTCAGCACATCAAATGAAGAGACTGGGCTCTTCAATGGAAGAGACTAGCCAAGCAATTACTACAGCAATATTGAGAAAAACCTACTTATTTTCTTCACATTTTACTGTACTTTGCAATTCCTTTTTAATGTCCCTTTCACTGTGGATGACTATTGAATTTCTTATCTCAGAGTGGTGGTTGCTTTATTTATTTGAAACCATTGAAGATTTACCTGGGTATGATGTCATACTTAAGGTTTTAAGTTGATGTCTTAGATATTTCTGAATGAACCAGACAAGCCTTACCAAATTTTAGTTCATAGTTAAAAGAGGCTTAGAGAAACAGGTAGAGAGGAACAATTTTAGAAAGTTAAGAGTGCTTTCCCCTCAGCTTCTTAAATAGATTACATTCCATGTTTAAATATCAAAAACTATTAATCTAGACCTTTAAATATAGGGTATCCATGAGATTTGCTTATGCCTTTAGGAGTTGTCATATTTCATTTCAGTTTTATCACTAAAGTGAAATTAAAATACTCCTAAGATACCTCTACTTTACTGGAGTTGAATTACTATAAATCACAATTGACCAGGAAAGAGAATTGAGACTAAGAATGAAATTATCAATGTTGCAGAGTAACATTAAGACTCTTGTTCAAGGGTAATAGAGGGCCAATAAGGATATCTACTTCAAGGGAGCAGATAACTTGTTTCCCTGAAAAAGGATATCCATGGTATCTTTCAGTGGAAAGCTAATATGATCCTTCTCACTTTAATTATACAAAAGGACTGTGCATCTATTTCCCATGGCGAAAATCTCCTGGAAATTTAAGTCATGATAGTTTTTTTTTCCTGCATTAATCTGTGTCTTTTATATATATATAATATGTGTATATATACACACACACATACATGTATCTATATACACATATATGTATATACATATGTGTGTGTGTGTGTGTATTCAGCTTTGCTGATCTAACCTGGGCTAAGTTCTATTTTTTATTATCTTCCCATGAAAGATATTTTTGAGCTAGTAAGTACCAATGGATGACAGTATGTGAGTAAATAATAAATTATGACCACATTATAATATATTCTGTATTATGCTGAGAATTATGCTGAGAATATATGATACCAAACAAAATGAATCCCAAATGGAAATGCACCAAGACCAAGAGGGGCTACCACATTGATGGAGTATTTACTGAATTTCAAATGCATTCACAAATTTCTCAAGTAGCAATTTATTTTAGGTAGTATAACAATCTAAAAGTATTTGTGTAGTTTGTTGATTTTTCTTTTCACATTTGAAAGTGACCCACTTGCTGTGTGCGACTGAAAAGAACAACATTGATGAGCTCAGTAATCTTCTTAAATACAATTTTGCTTTGGAGTGAGGATCTTCAAACCAAGTAAATAATTAAAATAGTGAATGTTTCTGTTGCACTGAATCGTAAATACGACAAAACCATTTTCTTTGAGATTGTGCTTTGGTTTCAGCTGCAGTTTAGGTTTTTTAGTTATGTTCATCCTGTTAATTGTCTCAGGCTAGTTAGCAGCTACGTAGGTATCTTACTGTTGTCGTTGATTTATGAGGTAGCATTCAAGTAAAGCTAAATTATAACTGACATCACTTTTTGTGCAGGTGACAGTTGGGATCATGTTTCATTATTTCATATCATTTTTATTATGCTATATATGGCACTTAAAAAGGTGTTGTAGATATTATTTAATGACTCAGCTAAGCATGTAATTGTAAACCATTGTTACCCATTGGCATTTACTTGGTCTGGAACTCATTAGCACACTGATGCTGTGTTTGCTGTGCCGGGGACCTAAAGGACATTGGTTTTCTTTAATATCCTGTGTCTTTGATCTTAAAAGTATAAACTGTGTTGCCCCAGTAGGGGGGTTTGTTAAAAGCATTGAGTTTTATATTGCAAGAAAACTTTTTTCTTTGTTATGCTCCTTAAACATAACTTTAGAGTTGACCTCGTATTAAATTGAATGAAAAATATGGAATACTCAACTTTCTCTGTAGAAATTCCTAAGGTTTTTTTTTTTTAAACTTTTTCTTATGGGATCATTTCTAGAGAGCTGTTACCACCATTTTAGAAAGGCTTGGTTAACTGTAAAGTAACACATTCCCTGAAAAATGCTTTGCTCTCATAGATAGAGTGTGTCTAGTTTATTAACTCTTAAGGTCCTCGAGGACCATTGGGCGGGGGAATGGCACGAGCAACTAAGAATGGATATCCTTTTGTTCCACATTTTTTTTTTTTTGAATGTACTTGCTTTCAGGTTAGTATGTGCCTTTTCAGTATGTACATTTCAGCTCAGGCAAATACTACTGCAGGCAAATAATAAATATTAGTTCAATAAATTAGGCAAATGAATACATGTCCTGTAATCAGTTTGACTATTTAAGTCAGTAATGTTTCCAGGTAATATTAGCATCTGTTTGTCATATTAGCAGACAGAATGATTAGTAATACTACTACTGCATGTTACCAACAATAATATGTAGAGATTTTTCAATTACAAACTTTGCCTAGGGAAAGGAATTATTTTACCTGTTTTATAAGATTAGGAATTAATTTATTTATCATGTTCAGTTATCAAAAGATTGTCTGCTTGTCCACTAGTCTTCCACTTTGTAGTTCAGAATGTGGAATGTGGAGAAGATTCTAAAATAGAAAATATGAATAAGGACTTATCTGTACCAAAGAGGAATAAATTGGAAATAAGTTTTGGAACTATACAAGTTTCGAAAAAAAGCCTAAATAGAAATGTTGGACAAAAGAGTACCTTAGTTGACATATATTTGGTTTTAAAAATTGCCTCTTGCAAAATATTGAAACATTTTTGCTTGAGTGTCCAACTTGGACACTTTAAAAGCAGTGGACCTTCCTGATGGCCTAGGGGTTAAGTCTCAGCGCTATCACCTTTATGACCTGAGTTCGGTCCTGGGCAGGGAGCTAACCCACATAATGGCACAGCAGACCCCTCTTGTCTTGCCTGCTGCTCCCCTTAGTGTATTTCTGTTCTGCTGTTCTGCTCCCTACTCTGTCTCTGGTGAATCCTCTTACCACCTGCACTCCCAGTTCTTATCTGCAAAAAATAAATAAATAAGGGCAGAGAGCAGTGGCAGGAGTTTCTGTTTGGGGAAGGTATTTAGTCTCTCATTTTCTTTTTATATCACAAGGCAAATATCCACACAATGAGGTTGTATAATAGCATAAGCTTTTTAAAATTATATTTAAATAAAATGAGAAAATGCATAAGAAACTATTTTACACATGGCACTTTTTAATTTGAGTGATAAAAACTCTACAGAAGCCAAGGTCAGACATATCCCCAAACACATGTAAGGGATAAACCAACAAAATAACATATAGTAAGTACTGAATGCGATAACCTTATGTCATGTCACTGTGAAGATCTTCCCAAAACAGTGTCATCTTTTGTCTTGGATCTATAAGAAACATTGCCCTCCTGTGCAGAAAATAGGGAAATATGTAAGCAGATTTAGACAAGAAGTAGAAAACAAATTTTTACCTTTCTAATATACTAATGGTTAACTTTTTTTTATTTTGGATTTTTTTCTTCCATGGCATTTAAGATAATATACTATGTCTGTTAATTAGTTATTATAGTCTTGTGGGTATTAAGAAAATTTTATTTTATCAAAGGTGAAGATGTGGTTTATGAGTTGTCATTATCAAACCCTT
Source organism: Scalopus aquaticus (assembly GCA_004024925.1). NCBI lineage: Eukaryota > Metazoa > Chordata > Mammalia > Eulipotyphla > Talpidae > Scalopus > Scalopus aquaticus. Next base: position 53,143 of record PVIJ01010540.1, read on the forward strand.
TTTGAGTTCCTCTGTCCATGGTAAAGGCAATCTTAGAATTAGTGGTATTTTGATTCTAACATGTTGTTTTCCTTGACATTAGGTAGCCTTATCATTCCATAGTCAGATGAGTCTTTAAGCTTAAAATCTTGAAAACTGTCTTGTCAGATTGAAGTCGAATCATACCAATTCATTGATAGAATTGCAGGGCAAATTTTATTTTTGGCATGATCTCCATCAAAACTTTCTTATGAAAAAATTCCCATCAAAGTCCAGCCACGTTTGTATTAGTATCTATAAAACATTAAATAGTATTGTTTTTATCAAACTTCATCAGTTGTGTACTATATCATTTTGTGACTTAGTGATTTTTTGGCCAAAATTATTTTGAAGATTTATCTGTGTTAAATCTAGATAATTCATTTTAATTGCTGTATGGTATGCACATGGCACAATTTATAAATTCTGTTGATGCATCCCGTTGATCAATTCTGTCTGCTATTATATGCTCTAGAGATCATCTAGGTCAGTATTTTCCAAACTGCAGGGCATGACTTAGTGATCCTGAAATAATTTTAGTGGGCTTAGACCAGCAATTCTTTCAAAAATGAAATTTGAGAAAGGGTACCATAGAATAGAATAGAATGGAATGGAATGGAATGGAAATAGTATTTAATGTAATAAGGGTAAGAATTATTTTGTGAAGCTATTGTTTCAGGTTGTGTGTGTGTGTGTGTGTGTGTGTGTGTGTAATCAGAAAAGCTTGAAAGACACTGCTCTGGCCTAAATATGATCAAATTGCCCTCTAAAATCATTGGACCAGTTTATATTCCTTCTAGCAATATGAGTGCACCTTTTGATTGGCATCCTTGCCACTCTAAGTGATGTCCCCCATTGATTTTGCAGATCTGATGAATGAGATTTACCTCATTGTGATTGTATTTCCATGATAAATTCCATTGTGAACACGAGCATCTTTTAATATGTTTAGTAATATATTTTTCTGTGAATGGTGTTTCCTTTGTCCATTTCTAAATTGGATTCTTTGTCTTTCTCTCACTAATTTTTAGGTATTCTTTACATATTCTGGATATTAATCTTTTGCCAGCTATCAATTATATATTTTGAAAATAAATATTTTCTTACATTCTGTGGCATGGTTTTCCCTTTTTTTCGTTTTGTCTCTTTAAGCTTTAATGTAATAAAATTTATCATTTTTCTCTGTGATTTACTTTGAATCTTATTTAAGGATTCTTTCATGCCTTGAGGTCATGAAGATATTTTCTGTAATTTTTTGGATAAGTTTGGAAGTCTTACTTTTTTCACATTCTGGTGGTTTCGCTTGCATTTTCTATGTTAAACTGTCACAGATTAAACTATATTATGTATTTTTACATGTGTTTCAGTGTCTAAATTGAAGCCTGATACTCAAATTAAAACTTATATAATGTTAATTTTTTAAATAATTGAGCACCTCTACTAAAGACTTAATGGAACCTGTGAAACTTTTAAATTATTTTTTTCAAATAATTATTTGTTAAAGTTGCAAGGTGGTAGATTATTTTCCTCCTGTTTTTTCCTAATAGAATTTATTTATGTGTTTACATTTCAGCCACATTAACCTTACTCTGGAAGACAACTTCATAAGGATATAGAAGAAACAGGATTAAAGATGACTGAATATTGGGCTCCAGGAATTTAAAACAATCAGGTACAAACATTTTTAGAGGGAACATTCTTGATTACTCAATATAAAATAAAAACTCTTTGGAATATACACAGGAAAATTTGAAATACCTCTACAGTCCTGGGGAGGATCCAAGAACAAGAACTTTGGAATCAGTGTTGGGTTCAAATATACTGACTCTGACCCTGATTGGAGACTGCTGATCAAGTTATTAAAACATGTCCCTAAAATAGAGGGTAGTGATTATATCTGTTTCAATTGGATGGTGTTTTAAAGATTAATGAGATAACGCAATGCGCTTAGTTCATAGCACAGAGTGAGTGTTTTTTTATTGTTGCTGCTATTTAGATTCATATTAATCATATCACATATGGAGTATTATGTATATAATGAATTTTTAAAAAGTTTACATTCATACATTGCTTTATATCGATATTAATAATAGCCTGGTGAAGTCATAAAATAGCTATAATCCCTACATATATTTCGCAAACTATATTCTTCAAGTGGCACAAATTGGGGAAGCTTCTTTTCTCTATTATTTATGTACTGCGTTGGAAGAATGTTAAAAAAAAATATCATTTTCTACAATGCCAGAGAATTGGATAGTTTTTTTACAGTGCTGTATTATTATACACTGTATATATTAACACTTTGTGTGCTGGTGCCCTTTAAATTTACCAGCCCTTGGGGCTGGCCATTTTCTGTGCCACCGCATGAATGGTATAAGCATTCAATAAAACACAACTCCTGAACTACTGGATATTAAAAAAACTGGAATGTTGCTCATAAAACACCTTACACTTTCACCAAAACAATGTGTAAAGCTTCTAGACTGAGTACGATCAAAGAAATAGCTCCTAATAGTTCCAAATAAATCCACTGTGGCGTGAAAAACCAGAGACTAGATGAACACGTATTAATACGTGAGCGGCCACCTGATACTGGTGACAAAAACACGTACTAATACGTGAGTGGATCACAAAGTGTTAATCTGGAATAATTTTTAAGTTTTGAAGGACATTCTGACCAACAAAAGTGAAATTAATCTTATATTTAGTATTAATTGAATCTTTCTCTTATTTCTTTGAATATTGTAGTTTCCTTGTGCTATCCATGCAATTATATCTTAAATAGTCAAATAAACAGAATGACCTCTTTTCCATCATTCTAATTTAAAGAATTACTGTGCTTGATATTGGTCAAAAACCACTGAAAAGAGTTATTTTTCCTCCTTAAGAACCCATGATTGTATCATATTAGCAAGATTTCCCTTCTATTAGGAACAAAGATGGTCTAAATTAGAATGAGGGACAGCCCTACATCTCTCTTTTCTTTCTCTTAATAATTTCCTTTTTTTTTTGCCTTTTAATTCCTTTCTTCTACTATTCTCCTTTCTCTTCCAGCTCTTTATTTTTTATTCCAGTAAACTTGGGGTAGACATGAAAAAGGTATTTCTAGTTAGGATGAAGCAAAAGAAGAGAAGGGTTCTCAATACAGGCAGTCTCCACTATACAAAGGGTGCATTCAGTGAGTATATTGGTTCTACTCTGAGCTATGTGCTATGGTAGTTATAGAAATGAATGTTTCATAGTGTCCTCTCTTCAAGAGTTTGCAAATTAATAGAGAAGTTAGATCATAGAGGAATAATTGTCACGTGAGGCAGAAAATAAAAACTGTCATAAATGAAGAAAAAAAGTGCTCTGGAAATATAGAGGGGGAGGGGCCCTCGGCCCAGCCTATCACCATGGGTAATAAGAAAACTGACAATGTGAAGCTCAGTGATAGTCATGCTGGAATTTAGAGAATTAATAGATCTCTAAAAGTGTAGTAAGAATTAATTAAAGATGGTGAATTATTTCTCCATAAGGCAACAAGGTCAAGTGTTATAAATTTATTAATTTACAAGTGAGAAAATTTTCAGTGAGCCTGTGAAAAACAAGTGTATCTTTTTCAAACATTAGAAATAATTTCCATAGTTTTAATTATAATTATTCTGAATATATTATTCCTTATATTCCGAGAGACATTTTTACAGCTGAGGAAAACTTTTTTGCCGCTGCCCTCAAGGGCATATAATACATTGATAAGGATTATTGTTAAGAATTGACCTTATTTTGATTGTTGTTTTTAACTGTTATAAGTCTGTGCTTATAGATAGTTGGATAATATGTTCTGATGTTAGCACTTAAAATAGCGATTGTATTTAAGTAAATTTTACCCAACCTAATCAGAAAAATCAACATAATTAAATAGAATTTTGTTAAATTGCTTTTGGGGGGAGAAAGAATATTTATTCATATTTCAATATGGCGCTGAGATAGCTAGTTGTGTAGCAACTAAGCAGTAGTCCAGCCACGTGGCATAACTTCTGATAGGGCTGCTTCTGCTGTTTCTTTCATTTGGTAGAAAGTAGTTGTGGGAGGTGGCTGAGAACATTCAGTGATGTTGCTACACACTCGATGGCTGTTATTTCGGATTTTTTGTTAACAAAGCCACATTCATTCATTCTTATTCTGTCATTCTTTTTGTTCATTCCTCCTTCCACTGCTCCACCACCCTCAGTTTAGCAAATCATTCATGTGCTCTTCCTTCAGTGGAGCTGACAGTAAATCTGCTCTTCAAAGTAATTTGGAACTTTCCAATACCAGAGGAAAAAGTGACCAAGGTCTAAAAATTATTCTTCCTTGTCAACAGGGAATCAATTCTGAATTGAAAAATTTTGTATTTTTTTCTTTATAAAGAATCTACATTTATCCTGGGATTACTTTTCCAGGCAGCAGGGTGGTTCCTATAAAGAACACATGTGGTAGTTGCAGAGCAGTTGAAACACCTTTTGGGTTTTATAGCTGTTAGCTCCCCTGCCTAAAACTTAATCCCATGTTTTCCCCGTTACCATATTTGAGCTTACCTTATTTTCTGTGTTAATTAGAAGTAAAATAATTTAAACCTGCCTAGTTTCATTTGACATTTGGGACACTGATTTCACCACATACTTTTTCCTCAGGGACTGCAAGGACTGAATCCATATGGAAGAAGAACTACCCCCTTTCTATGGAGAAAGTGGCAAGGTTAGACAAACTCATGTCCTTAGATAATGTATTTTCTGTTGCATGAAATATGCCTCATCAAATACCTGTTAGTAATCTGAAAGGAAGATCAGTAAGATAGTATGTATGTTTGACACAGTGACATTTGAGCTGGACGAGGAGTGTAGCCCATGCCCTTCTTTCATGGATTATGTCCTATAAAAGGGTCTGCATTGAAGAATGTTTATTCCATTTCTAGAGATTTAAAGTAACTATAAAAATACTTTTTTAAAAAAAGATTTATTTATTTATGCATACAAGCTGGGGTGTTGACCAGAGGTGTGGGGGTGGTGAGAGGATTCACCAGAGACAGAGTGGGGAGCAGAACAGGCAGATTGACTGAAATACACTGCTGAGGGGAGTACCGGGCAAGACAGGAGAGGTCTGCTGTGCCATGTGGGAAGCTCCCTGGCTGGGTATTGAACTCATACTGTAGTGTCTCTGGATAGCTACACAGTGCTGCTCTTAACCCATTGTGCCACCAGGGAGGCCCAACTATAAAAATACTTACTCTTAGATGCCATGTTCTTATTGATGATGAATTTTATAAATTTATCGAAGGTATTCTTTATTCCTTTTTCATTACATCTGAACATTACAATTCACCAGCCTATGTTCTGTGTCCAATTGATGTTAAAAGTTTCACATCTTTCAGCATACATTGTGATTTCCATCTTGAGTGGTTTTATTAAATTTACAAAAATAGCTGCTCTTCACTGTTAATAGCTTAATATTATCTGCCACTATTAACTTTCATTTTTTGGTTTTCTACTCTTTTTAAATAAAATATCCTCAAAATTCAATAAAATAGGAAATAATTATACAATGTTAACATAGTATACAGAGATAGCAAAGTTTCTGAAACTGGACTGTACTATTACCATGTGCTGACTTGAAGTGTTTGTAAATCCTTGTTGGAAAGCCCCAAAGCAGCTTACAAAAGTAATATATAGAACCTGAGGGTCATACAAAATATTAATAGAGAAATTCCTAGTTTATCCTGGGAATAGATTTTGTAAAAGAATGGATTCAGAACTAGCAATGAAATTGTTTTATTACATAGAACGTGCTATACTGCCAGCCAATCCTCAAAATAGGGGTGTTGGTACAGTTAAAAAAAGGTTTTCTGCTAGGTATGCCTAACATGTATTTTTAAATTTCTATATGACATATTTTAAGTTAAATATGACAACTTAGTAGTTTTAGGTAGTTAGGTTAAGTATCACACAGTTCTTCAGAATGATAGAGAAGCAGAATTATACAGGTAGCACAGACTCAGAAAATTGATAACATGCATTTTGGGTACTAATATTACAGAGATGTATTTCCTTAATTGTGGTTTTTTTTTTTTTTTTTTGAGCTTATGTTCAGATTTCACTGTTTTGCATTTTTCTAAACAAAAGAATGAGGGAGGTGGCTAATCCAAAAGGATACATGCACCCGTATGTTCATTGCAGCACTGTTCACAATAGCAAAGGTATGGAAGCAACCCAGATGTCCAAAAATAGATGACTGGATCCAGAAGATGTGGTACATATACACAATGGAATACTATTCAGCATGGAAAGAAGATAAACACATGCAATTTGCAGCAACATGGATGGAATTAGAGGGGATCATACTCAGTGAAATAAGCCAGAAAGAAAGAGAAAAATATCGAATGGTTTCACTTATAACAGGACTATAGGGAGGCCGGGTGGGAGAGAGACAAT
>PVIJ01010541.1:0-59596 GCA_004024925.1 Scalopus aquaticus
GATGTGTCTTTTAATTGGTGTGTTTAGTCCATTTACATTTAGAGTTAATATTGATATACTGTCATCCATATTTTTTGTTTGTTTGTTTGTTTACTCTTTTGTGGTTCTACTTCTTACCTTATTCTGTGTTTCCTGGTCTTTCTTCTGTTGGTTTTGTCTTCATGACTTCTTCTAGTATTCTTTGGAGTGGGGGTTTGGTGTGATGAATTTCTGTAGTTTCTGTTTGTCGGAAAAGGTCCATGTTTTTTCTTCATAAAGGAATGAGAGCTTTGCAGGGTAGAGAATTCTTGGTTGACATTTGTTGGCATGCAATGTGTTATATATGTCCCTACAATCTCTTCTTGCCTGTAGTGTTTCTTCAGAGAAATCTGATGTCAGCCTGATTGGCTTTCCTTTATAGGTTATTTGTTTCTTTGCCCTCATCATTTTCAATATATTTTCCTTGTCTTGAATTCTCGATAGTTTTACTATCATATGTCTTGAAGTTTTTTTTTTTCTTTTGTTGTAATAATATGGTGATCGTCTGGCTTCCTGTATGTCAATTTTTGTTGCCTTTTTCATGTTTGGGAAGTTCTCTTCAATTATCTCCTTGAGAAGTTTCTGTTCCTTTGTCTCTCTCTTCTCCTTCTGGGATTCCTATGATTCTGATGGGAAACCACCACTTTTTAAACAATGAAATGATGTTAGCCTTCAGGGCTGGCTGTCCTGCTGAGGCCATTGTTCTGGAAATGTTTGGCACCTGATAACCCAGAGCAGAACAAGAGAGCTATTCAAACAGGGTCACAAAACACACAATGCGAGATGTTTTTCTAGTATAAACTCACAGTACTTCCCAAGTCCAAGGTGAAGGCAGGAAGTTCACCTTTGAGAATGATTTAGAGGAGAGAAGGAAAACCCATTTTCTCTTTTATTAAAATAGGTCATGATCCAAGAAAGCTGGGTGATACTTAAATCTTTACAGACTATATTCGTTATATTCTTTCAATATAACCAATGATTTAAAAACAAAGACCAGATATTTAGGCATATTCTTATATAAGTAGAATACTTGGATATTGATTAAAAATATATTCATTCCACCCATTTATTAATGATTAATAGGAAAAAATAAAAGGGGAGAAGAGAGTATAAAAGAGAGCAAACATAATAGAAACAGATGGTCAACAAGATACCCGCCCCCCCCCAAAAAAAAACCAGAAGAGAAAGAGGGAGAGAAAAGAATAGACGGTCACAGCAATGAGAGAGAGGTGTAGAGGTATTAATTCCAAAATGTGTCTGGAAACATGGTGCTCAAAAATCACAGTCTGAATTCTAGGTCGTGGTTGCAGGTGACCCTATGTGAGAGTGCGGTTTATTTCTCTTTGCTCTCTGTCAAGGCATTGTGTCCACCACCGCAGTCCTCATGCCAGACCAAAGATACTAAACCCACCATGAATAATTGAGTGGGGATGAGGAAACATCACAGAAACACAGCTGCAGAGAACCTGAAAGGTGCTCCCGACGTCCAGTCATTGTTCAGCTGATCTCGGTTCTTTCCGGTCCTAAAGAATATTCTCGGAGCAGTGAGAACTAGTCCTTCTAATAGCCAGCGCTAGTTCAGTTCTGGAGCCAGGACCCGAGAGTCTAACCCATAGCTACAGTGAGTCCCACAGAAGCCAGATGTGCCCTTCCAGACCCTTCCAACTCCACTAGTTCCTCACCCCATGGCCGAGCCCCCGCCCCATTGGGCCGTCTGCTGAAACCGGTTCCCTCCTCTTCTCCCTTTCAGAATGAGGCTCATTCGTATGGTGTGGTCTGACCCCCAGAGGCAAGAGGGTGTCACCTCCCTCGTTTAGAGACACCAAATATAATGTTGTGCCTTCAGTCAAATGACTTTTGGGGTAGCCACATGATAACAAGGGACAGTTTATAGCTGACAGTCCTTACGCCCTCAGTTTCTTTCCCCTCCTCTGGGTAGAAAGTGCTGGAAAATTGGTGAAAGTGATGTCGTCTGTCTTGGGCCAAGTCTCAGTTCCCATCATGCGCCATTTCCCCTTCCACTAGGGATGCTCTCAGCTGCTCTTTTCCTTCTGCCATCAGTCAGGATCTCCCTGGACGTGCCCTTGGTGCTAATGTTCTGCCACCCTCCTTCCGCTGCCTCCGTCGCCATCTTCCCCCACGCCTTTCCCAGCCGGCCTTGTTTTCCTGCATAGCATGTGGGTAAGCGAGCCAACGCGCAGCCAGGTTGCTCCACAACTCCGCGGCATGAATCCAGGCAACTGAACTGCACTCTGTTCCCTCTCCTGTAAAAGGAGGGCAAGGGCAGTGCCAAGCCCCTAGTGCCTCTGGGAGGTAGCACCAGATGCAACCCCCTAGAACTGGGCAGGGCACCCGGGAAGTGCTGGGGCGGCGTCAGCTATGTGACAGCCCTACCCTGGCCTTCTCCTGAGATATGGTTGACATCATGACACTGCGGAGCGGCTGAGTATTGATTCCAGAGTGTTCTGTGCTGGATACCTTAATACTGAGCTACTGAAATGGTGCAAAATGACGTGGTAAGGCGCTTTCCCAGCCCTCGCTGCCCGGGAGAGCCATCAGGAGCTTCTAAAAACTACTCACGCTAGGGCTCCCTCCTCCACCGCAGAGTCCATTAGAAGTTGCTTGGGGGTGGTGTTTAGGTTCTGCTCCCCAAATAAACGGGTTGGGGCACCGTGGGGTGGGAAGCACTGTTGTTCAGCAAGGTTCCTAAGGAGGGCGGGTATCCGGTCACATGTACAGTTTAAAAACAAACAAACGTGAGCAAGACACCCCTCTGGAAACGCTGCTTCTGTAGGTCTGAAGTGGGCCCGGTTCTGAAGCGGTCCAGGTGATTCCGAACCGCAGGCAGCAGGTTTCCATCACCTTTCCAGAGGTGATGAAGAAACAGTCCGGGCATCAGCCTGAGGTGGGTGTCCAAGGGAGGACATCTCCCCAAGTGGGCTCCCCCATCTGGACCTAGGTGCTCCCCTCAGCCCCCAGCCGGCCTTGGGGCAACGCTGCCAGGACAAGCCGCTGCAGCCCCGCGCCCTTTCCTCCCCAGCCAGGAAAGCCTTCGGCCCAGCTGCTTTCAGAAGGAGAATGACAAATGGGAGACGTATCTAGTGCCACAAGCTCGCCCCCCTTCCTTCACCCAGAGGAGTTAGGATTGCGCGAAAGAGCCTTAAGAAGGTCGTGCTTATTTCTGTCAACATCATGCGAGACAAATTTTCAACAATAAGCGATAAAAATGGAATCCAGGAGGAAGTAAGACATCGTCACCTCAGTTCACACCACACCAAATAGAGACGTGCAAATTGACAAGCATGTATAAAAGAAAAAAACGAACTCAAAATAAGACACACTGCTGTGTGGCTATATATTTTTATCTATTTAAATTCTTTAAGACATTCTCTTCTTTAAAAAGGCCATTTAGGTTATTAACCTTACTCCCTCTGCTTTCTTAAGATGAGTTTCCCGTCACTTTGAAATTGTTCTTCCTATACTTATGGTGTGAGATGTGTTTAATGAAATGATGACATTTGGCTTGCTGGCTTGTTTGTAATTTCTTTGCTTTGAAAAATAAAGAATTGATAATTCTGTATTAGTCTAACCTCCTTCTCTGTGAATCCCCCCCACACATTTTTTAAAACCCCATCTGTGAAATCCCGGAGTCTGGGAAACAGGCGGTTTCAGCAAAGTGCTTTTTAAAGTATTTAAACAATGTTTAAATCTACAAAGTGTATGACATAGTTAAGCAAGATGTAAATAGTAGGTATGAGGTGGTGCCCCATTCCACACCTACTAAACGAGTATCCCCAAATAGACTATGTTAATGAGCGCCCCAGATAGCGCTTGCCTATGGAAATCTGACAACCAAACCAGTGATGATGTATTTTTTGTGTCAATTATATGGTCTTATTTTATTCCAATAGATTGAAAATACAAAATATTCAAATACAATAAAAGGGGTCATTCAGAATTAACTAAAATATTTGATTAGCCCAAATATCCTAAGATAAATTAAGTACCCCAAGTTTTCCTGTTTTAGAAATGCAGTCCAAATTTGTAAACTTTCTTAGACAGAACGACCTTGGGGTAGAACTTTTGGGATGTAAATTTCCAAGTTTCCCTTGAAAGCAGATGATGCAATTTTTACAGAGAACTTTCTTCACTCAAATGGATCTGTAACTAGTGACACACCATAAAGAAAAGGAGGGCAAAATAATTAAGCATTTTTGGAAATGAGGGACTAGTGAACTTAAAAAATGCTCTTTTGGAATAATGAGGGAAAAAAGAAAGGATGTTGAATGAATGGATGCAGGGATGAAGGTGTGACAAACAGAGGGAGAAAAGGGAAGAGGATGGAAACAGGAAGACTAGAGGGAATTGGGAAGAGGATCACAGAGATAATTAGATAAAGAGGAGGTGGAAGAACAAGAGGAATAGAAGAGAGTGTAGATAGCTGAATTATTCTACAAATAAATTAAATGTGACCAGTGACTATGTCCCCAGTTTCTTCATCGGAAAATGAAAACACTGATTTTGATGACCTCCAAGCTCCTTCCCACCTGGTCCTCTGTGTGTGTAAAGGGTAGATGACAAGGGGCTCAAGGAAGAATAGAGGAAAGGAGGTTCAATACTTCCAGTGAGTTAGCTTCTTAAAGTCACTGGAACACATTGCCACAACCTTAGTGGTTTAATATACTAGGTTTTCTCTTACAGTTCTGGAGGTGACAAGTTCAAAACTCTAGGCAGCACCCCACTCCAGCCCGCTGTGCTGTCCTCATGCCCAGTTTGACCCAGAGACCCAGGTTCCTACCTTTTGACTCTGCTTTCATCACATGGCCCCCAAGAACATTGTCTGAAGGACAAGATTTCCACATTTAGCAAATAAAAATACAACTTACCCTTTTAGTTTTGACTATCACATCAACAGCCCAGAAAAATTTTAATGCAAGTTTGTTCCGAATAAAGCATGGGCATATAATGCTAAATATACTCATGTTGTTCATCTGAAATTCCAAATTCACTGGGTAGCTTCTACTCCTATCTCGCAACCTCCCTTGGGTTTACCAAATACCCATCTCAATGAACCAGATGGGAACAGAGAATGGACAATCAACAGTCACTTGGGGTCCAGGCAGGGAGGAAAAAGCTCCCCAATGAGCAGCTCCCTGTGATCGCTCTGTGCTCAGGACAGTTTCTGCTCCATCCCTCCAAGCCACTCTAGAACTTTCCAACCTGCTCAAAATGTTAATTTGAGCATATTATACATCTTTTAATAACCATGTCAAGCTCCTTAATGTCATCAAGACATATCCTTACTCAGGATTCTTTATTTTCACTTAGGATACCTGGGTTTCCCTGCTTCTAATCTATTTCTGCTGCCACGTTATTTCTTATTCACTCCTCACTTCCCCAGGTCCACCTCACTGTCTCTCTTCGGTCCCTCATAAGAATCTTTGAGGAAAAAGTGAGTGCCTCAGCACCTCTGGAAGTATCCACAAAAAGAGAAATGTCACAACTTAAATGCACCAAATGTTACTGACTAGCCCACCCACCCAAGGAACATCACCAGGAAGGCCTCTTGCTGTCTTGTGAACCCCCATTTCTTTCCAGGTCTCTACAGATTCAGAATCACTTTTGTGAACAGCTCCAAAAAGTAGAAAAGAAACTGAATGTAGAAAACAGTACAAAACTTGAATTTGTTTAAGGGAGAGTGGGTTTCAGATTTCCGTTTTGGTGTTTTTTTTAAAAGGTCTGACCCAATTTTCAACTAGGTCAAGATGTGGTAGACTGAGTTAAATCATGAAAGGCAGAAATTACCTAGAGCAGAGAAAGAGCTTTTGAGAAGCCACTTCCTAGATGCTCAGCTGCTGGGTGAGGGTGCGTGAAACTGGTCTTTCCAGTTGAGGGCGTGTATTCCCCCCCCAACTTGTACCTCCCAGCTCTAACTGGGCTCCCCATTGCTTCCCATGTTGGTTAGCTTTCCCCTGTTTTAATAACTTGAATGTTCACAAGTAGTGGATTTTATGTTATTTTTTTCAAAATTTCTGTCCTCTTTTTCTCTTATCTTTAGCAGAGTAAGATGCAGAGAAACCAGAAATTCAGAAAATCGAGCACTTTTAAAACATCATAGTAATGAGCATTTTCATCTCCTGTGTTTTCTGCAGCATAACTTTTAAATATTTTTTGTTTGATCCCTTTGTCCAATTATTTCCCGTGGCATTGTTAAATAATTATTAGTACTTTTATGTCATTCTTGGTTTTTTCTAAGAGTTTTTCCATTTCTTGGTGTTGTTCATCTCTGACTTTGGGGATCTTTTGATTTCCTAAAAATGTTTAGTATTTTTAAAATTAGTCTTTTGCATTTGTAGTTTTCATGTGTCTACTAGACATTCTGATTGCTTTCTTCTTCTCATTAAAGCTTTCTTTTTAACTCCTCTTTCATTGATTTTTCCCCTTCCTTCACCTGAAATTCACCTTCTAAGGTCTTGTTTGTTCACTTCTTCCTGTTCTCACTGTATTTTTTCAGTTTTTATGTTTTTGGTTTTTTTTAAAGATTTATTTTTTATTTATACATACAAGCTGGGGTACAGGCCAGAGGTAGGGGGTGGCGAGAGGGCTCACCAGAGACAGAGCGGGTAGCAGAACAGGCAGATCAGAAATACACTGCTGAGGGGAGCAACGGGTGAGGCAGGAGAGGTCTGCCGAGCCATGTGGGACCCTCCCCCACCGGGTGTTGAACTCGCGTCGCCGCTGCCGACAGCTCCACAGTGCAGCGCTTAACCGCTGCGCCACCGGGGAGGCCCAGTTTTTATGTTTTTAATCTTTTCGCTGAGTCTTCCCCTGGCTCCCCCCAGCCCCCCGCCCGCTCACTCTCCCACTTCGTGTCTGTGCTTCAGTTTTCCCTTCTAAATTCTCCATTTCCCCTTCTTTTCTTTAGTTCTTTCTGTTCTTGCTTCCTAACAGAAATGCCTGCTTTTAAAAATACCTCTATAAATTCCCTCAAAACAGACAGGGCATCTGGCCTCTGACCTGCCTTGCCAGACCTCTTTCTTTCACCCTCTCGGGGCGGGCAGGACTGGAAGAGGAGCGGGATGAGAGAAAGAAAACTCAAAGCCCAAGTGGTAGAGGCCTACAGGGGCCCGGCCCCCCACCATCTATGGGCAGCCTCCTATTTATTTAGAATCAGGTTCACAGAAGGTGGGAAAGTACGTGGAGCAATGTCCATGTGTGGGGGTGCGTTATGGGGATGCTCCATCATCTGGTGCCAGCTGAGGTGGAGTGACCAGGGGCTATTTCTTGGGGAGCTCCATAGAACCTGAAAATCAAAGCAGACAACCTCTAATCCCTATTCTTACCTAACTTTCTGCTCATCTTTACAAGTAGGGTCTTCTAGCTGATCTTGCTAATTGCCATAATATCTGCCTGCTGTTCTCAGCAGATACTGGTTTCCTAGTGTGTTCCTCATGCCAGGACTTTTGTCCTAGTGAGAGGCCCCTGCCTGACTCCACATTTTAGCTTGACCAGCAGGAACTCTGGGACAAAACAATAGGCCGAGAACAAGGAGGGCCAGAGATTCCATCCTCACACACAGCATCTGCTCACCCTCCTGGAGTGAGTCTTCTCTCTGGCAAGGATGGTTCTCTCTGTCTGTTTGCATCCTCTCTTCCTCCAAGAGCTTCCCCTGACCTTCTTAGTCTTGTTTGTCAAAGGTGCCTATGCTTCTACCACCGCATAGGTTTAACCTCCTTATCAATCGAAATTCAAGGCAGGTTGCAAAAGCAGTCAGACCTAACAGCATCTGAAAAGAGTAAATGAAAAAATAAACAGAGTATGGGTAGTGATCGTTAAATATCCATGGAACCTCCACCCAGGTCAGCCCTCTGTGAGATCAAATCTCACTATAACCTGTTTACACCCTCCTGAAAATAACTGTTAGTCTCGTAGGTAGGTAGGTAGGTAGGTAGGTAGGTAGGTAGGTAGGTAGGTATTGTAATGATCCTAACAGATAGGTAGAGGCAACTGAGAAAGAGCGACTTAAGCTATCAGTTGAAAAACAACCACTTGTTTATGAAAAAATGGATAAACAGACATGCAAAAGGCAAGACAGCTAAAACCTGACTGTGCCTAGAAGCCCCTCCTAAATTAAAAACCACAGGTGGTCCTGAGGCTAGGCCTCTGAAGAGATCTAAATATGGGCACCAAATTTGAGGCAAATTGAGATGCTCATGGGTTCCATGCACATAGCCCTGAAGTCTTCTCCAAGGCTCAATAAAAACCTCTGGGGACTCAATGTGAGAAGGGAACCTCCCCCCTGCAGGTGGAGTCTACCAGAAGCTCTGCACGCTGATCTCCCATAGTTTGCCAAGAGATATGTTACCTTCCCCACCTTTGCTGCCAATTGTATTGCGTGCTTATTGCTATGTGGATTCCCCCTCATAAATTCCTATTGTGGCTACATGCCTTTGGCTTCAGTCATAAGTGAAGACTTCCTGCTTGTGGAAGGGAGCACTTGAGAGATCCCAAACCTGATAAAATACTTGCCTTTCTGCAAATCGTTTCTTCACTTGTCTTTAGAGTTCTACCACTTTGGGATGAATTCTTCAGTAATCAAGTTCCATTTCTTCTATTTTTGTGTTTTACAACCTGTAGACAACTCCTGTAAACCCTTCTCATTTGTCTTCTTTTTTCCCTCAATTCTAGGCTATTGTTGCTTTCAGCTCTCGCTGGCTTATTTTCCCTTCCATCTAGATTTTCACTACAGAAAATATTCCACCACTTATTTTTCCACTCTAAAGTCGACAGACAAGTTCGAACTATTATAACCATTTCTGCTGGAAATATTCTTGGGGACAAGAGTCCCAGCATAACCGTGCACATTTCAAAAAAATCTGAGTGAAAGAGACTGCTGAGCCACAGAGGACACTTGTAAACAGCTTAGCAGAAAACTCCAAACCCTTTTCCAAAGAGATTGCCTCTGTGTGCCTTCTCACAGGCAGCCTGTGGAAATTTCTTTTCCTCACAGCCTCGCCCACCTTGCCCATCTCATGGGCAGGGATGGACATTTTCATCTCTGGATGCCTGGAGCCAGCCAGTGAACTGGTGTGTGGATGGTATTCCCAGGTTGTGTTAATTCATAAAATTCCCTTATGGTGATGACTCATCAAAGGTTGAGTCCATGTCAAAAATTTTTCTAATGTTCTACTTTAGGAAGACTTGTCATCAAGTGTGTATAGACTGTGCCTGCTCTGAACACTTATTCTTCTGTAATATGTAAAAGGGTCTGCTCCATTCTTGGTGGTGATGTGGGGGGCAACATCTCTAAGATCCCTCACAGAGGAAGCTGGGGTTGCTGCAGAGCATTGCAAGGGCCCCTGAGTCTCCCACTTTCTGAGATTAGCAGCACCTTTTCCATCACAGCAGTTTTGAATTCAAGAGATGTGGGCTTTCCAGAGACTTCTATGGGATTCTGCTACCTCTGAAGCCAGGATACAAGCAGGGTAGTATATTCTTACCTGTCTCATGGAGTCCCTCTTTACTCTCACCTCCAATAAATCAATAGGTGCCCATTAGTAAATTTTCTAACCTTGCAAGTCTTTATGTGTTGACTTTTTTATTAAATGATATGAAAAGTAGACTCTTTGGGACAAATCTAACACCATATCTTTATATTTCATTGCAGATAACTTATTAGAGTGGTGGCAGAAAGAAAAGATGGTGTGAGGTTGGAAATCATGAAAGGCCCACCATTTTTAAGCATGTAGGAATTTTTTTAATGCCAGTGAAATATTTAATGCCAGTAAAAAATTTCCCACCAACAAATAAATGTCTTCCCTAATTTAATATTAATTGAATGTTTGAGTTAATGATCTATTGGGTTTTTTAATGCCCTTTGTGTAGGGTTTCTGTGTTATAGCCATTTAAAATTGGAGCTTTCATTCATGGTTGGTTGACGTTAAAGCTGTCATAACCATTTCTGAAAGCGATATTGCACTTTTTTATAGAATTAAATATATATTTGTCACCTGACCCAGAAATTCTATCCCATTTATTTTTCTAAGAGACATAGAAATAAATGACCACAAAAAAGACTTTTCAAGAATATTTATGGCATTTTCTTCACAAATAACCCAGAACTGGAAACAGCATAGAAGTCCATCAACAGTGGATGGTTAAGCAAACTGTGGTATGTCTATACAATGGCATACTATTCAACAGTAAAAATGAAACAAACTATTAGGGTCTCTTACAACATAGGTGAACCTCGAAATCTAGCTGAGTGAATGAAATTAAACACATAAAGACTCTACTGTGGTAGGAGTTTATATTACACAGACACATTGTTTGTCAAAGCCCATGCAATGGTTTCTGTAAGATTTGTGTGTTTTGTTTCATGTAAATTCCCTTTAAAAAAGAATGACCAGATGGTGTCACTTATATGTGGAATATAAAGAAATCTAACAAAGGGTCAGATAAAGACATGTTTAAAAACTAACCCTTGAAAGCTGATTATAGAACTGAGGTGTTCAGAGGGGAAGGGGGAGGGAATGGGTGAACAAAGTGGGGAGGGAGCACAGTAGACTGTGGTGGTGAAGTCTGGGTGCTATGGTGGTAGGAGGGCTGTGGTAGTTACACCTGAAGGGCAGGACTATGTGCTTCCAAATACCAACAGCACTGTAAACCATGAACGTTACCTCAATGAAGAAGTAAATAAGTAAAAGAAAGGATATCACCTATCCATTAGAATATATTTAAAGATAAATAAGCAAGAATGAAAGCACAGAAACAGATATTACTCTCGTTTTTGCTTGTTTGTTTGTTGTTGTTTTTCCATGGGGAAGCCTTTTATTAGAATCCCCTGCCTCTGACAGCTTCCTAAATAAGAAATCCAGGAATTTCTGCTGAGACACCATTTACTGCTACCCCAAAACAAAGGATTCACCCCCACCAGTGCTGTTTATGTTTATTCATTAAATGAGAAAGCCTAATTTATTGTAGCTTAGAATTTCATCTAAAAAAATAAAATTCCTTGACTCAGCATGTTTTGATGTGTTGTAGCTACTTTAGGTGCAAGTGTTAATCTGTTCTAATGGCATGAGGTCTGAAATGGTTGGGGGTTAAGTGTGCTAATGTGTTTGACTTACTTTAATATATCTCAAAAATAATGGATAGATACATTTTGGAGATGAAGCAAATAGAGTTAAATATTAGTCATAGAATCTAGTTAGTGGGTATATGTAGACCTTGTACAATTGTTTCAACTTTTCTGTATATTTGAAAAAAATAGAATAAAATGTTACGGATACAATTAAATCATAAAGTAAAAAGGAAATGAAATGCACCTAGTCATTTGCCAAATTGATAACAAAAGAGAAAGATATTTGTTTCAAGTGATTTTTGAGCACAACGGTGTATGCAAACTTAGTGAGATATATTCTAATAGACCTAAAAGAAATGATCCACTTCACTCATTGGTTTTGTTGTTAATAACAATAATGTTACTGCTATTTTGAAATTATTTCATATACACTGTAAGGTTAAGCAATAATATACATCTTAACATAAAGCAAGTAAGTATATTGTTTCAGTTAGCGGCCAAGATTAATGGTGTAAAGAAATTAAAAAGAAAACTAAAATCCCAGAAGTTGAGTAAAAACTCTAATATGAAATTAAATTAGAAACATTAATATGATCCCACACATTTTTAGAAATGCATTTCCTATTTCTTCTTCCCTGGAAGGTGCTAAAAGCTGTACCCCATAGTTACAATCATCCATACCTTAGAACGCAGATGTTGGTTTCAATATGTCATCCCCACCCTCAAACAAAACCATGGCTTTTGGAGAAATAATTGATTCCAGGTCTGAAGCAGAGAATGTACAGGGACATCTTATTGCAGGAAGCAAGAAATGCTCAAAGCTAAGTGGGCATGAATTATAATGACACGAGTCAAATTTAGGAATATACCGAGCCCACAAAGAGTAATTGACGGTAAAACATGGAGTAAATAAAAGTCCATATTACTGCTACTCAAAGATAGAAGAGAGGAAAGATGTGTTGGCCCTCACTGGCAGTGTCCAGCATACTCATAAATAAGGATCATACTTCCTTACTATGAAAAGTGGTTATTTTTTGAGAAATATAGATTATGTCAGGCATTGAAGGAAAATTCTCCTTTATAAAGAAATCCAGCTAATAACATTGAAGGAATAATAAAAAATTTACTTCCACCAAAGGAATAGTTAATTCACACACAGATCATCAGTGGATGTAAAACTGCTAGGTAAATTATACTGGAGATACTGGCATGATGTCTTAAGTATCACCCCACACACATTGCTAAACACTTTCACAGGGAAATACCTCTCTGACAATGGAGAATTACCTGCCTCCATCTTAGCCAAGGTGCCAAAGTTACATCACCAATTGTGGGACAAATTAGCATTCACTTTATGAAAAGAAGCATATCATGTAACTTGTGAAACTGTGTCTGAAAATTTTACCAGAATCTAAGCGACATATAGATGAAACTTCCAGTCTAAAAGAAATGCAGAAGACAGAGAACACATTAAATGAAAAGAAATCATCATCAAATGCAGAACAAACAATTGGCAAAACAAATAATTATTCAGTTTGTGATTTAGAAAGTAATGAGGGAAATCTGGAGTGATTTTAGATTAAAAGATAGAAATTGACAAGAGCCATGTATAAGCATTTGTAGGAAGCTAATCTGGAATTAAAAAATGCCCCCCCAAAAAAAGACATTCATAATACAAGTTTTAAGGAAGTGTAATATGCATCAGACACCAAATATCTTAGAAAATTATTGATAATTCTATTAAGTGTAATACTACTTTATCGATTAGGAGAATTTCATTGTCTCTAGAAGACACAGCTAAATTCTTAGGTTGAGGTAGCATCATGTTTGCAAACTACTTAGAACAATTCAGCTAAATAACTGAGGGGAGTTGGGGGGAGAAAACAAAAGTGTACAGTGTTTACACAGGTTGAAACTAATTATTCAGTACATGGTATTCATCATACAAACCTAGCTTCCCAATTTTAACACAAAGAATGAATAATAAGAAATGAAATCATCTTAAAACTCATAACAGAAGGTAATTTAAAAATAGGATGTATTAAGCCAAAATATATTTAAAATAACTTTATTCAAATATCCCAAACAAAACCTTGGTTCCCTCCACACTGAGTAACACTAGCACACTTGGCTCCCAGCCCTGGTCTTCTCTCCTCCATCCTCTGGCTGGTGGCCAGAGTGATCTTTCAGAACTTATGAGGTCGTGTTACTAATCCTTCAATAGTTTGGATTAAAGTCCAAATTCCTTTGCATGCCTGCTGACATGCTGCTACTTATATTCCCCACCCTATTCAGACAAGTGGCTGTGACTATTTCATAGAAAGGCCCTTGGCACGTGGCTCCTGGGTCTCTCCGTGTGGTGGATGTTCCAGAATGGCTCCTCCGGCCTCCGCCTTCTGATTGGAGAGGTGGGGAAGCTAGAGCGACACTTCGAGAGCGCCCTTTCAGCCAGGGTGAAGGATCTGATACTACCTGCCTCGTAGATCATGTTAGTGGTTCAAGACTTGGGATGTAGGAATAAGGCCCGGTCAGCTTTCTTTCCCTTTTTGTGATTTTGGCAAAGCCATCAAACTTGAGTTTTCTCAGTCTCCACCTCCGTCTCCAATCTCAAGGGTGACAAGCCACGAGGAGCTCTGGATGAGGCCTCCTAACCCCTGGGTGGCCGCTGTGGGTTTCCACTTTCCATTTCGGGGTAGACTGTGCCGCCACCAGAGATCAGTGACTTGAATCAACACGCTTGATCCAGCCTGATCCCAGGTGGGTCAGTTCTTTCTGGTTCTAGAATTATTCCCTGGAGGCCCAACTATGAACCCTTTCTATCAGCTCCCCCCACCCCAGTCATTTTTGAAGGGCAGTTTCCCACATGACGGTCTTTCTTGATTAAAATACATTCAGGGCCTCCCTGGTGGCGCAACAGGTTAAGCGCAGCACTATGAAGCTGTCCGCAGCCTCTGCAGCACGAGTTCGATCCCCAGTCAGCAACATAGGTCAGGTGGCAGGAAAGGCTCTCTGTGGAGGTGATGTCAGAGTGGGAAGGTAGAAGGGAAGGAGGCAGTGGTGGGGAACTGAGGAGGAGCATGGAGGACGGGTGTCTGTCGCCACACACAGGGCCCTGCTGTCTGAGGCAGCACCACCGCTGGTTTGTGAATTGTGGAAATTCTGGGCATTCTGAGGGGTGGTTGGGATGTGATCGGAGGTACAGGCAGGACAACATTCGTGATCAGTAGAGAAACGTTCTGATGATTTTGACAACCCTAGGTGACACCAGCTGAGAGCCACACAGGGACACACCGAGCACATGTGGGTGATTCAAGTCCCCCCATTTAGAGATTTTGATGGCCGCCCTTTTAAGGCTGCCATGAACATCTTGCCCATACATATTGATGCCCTTGTCTCATTTCCTTAGGGTAAATTCCCAGGAAACAGAAGGACTGTGAAATACCTATGTGCATGTTCAAGGCTTTTGATACCTCTGGGAAAAATGTCTTTAAAATGTATTGAGGTTGGGCCTCCCTGGTGGCGCAGCGGTTAAGCGCTGCGCTGTGGAACTGTCAGCAGCGGTGACGCGAGTTCGACACCCGGCCGGGGAGAATCCCACATGGTGCGGCAGACGCCTCCTGCCTCTCCCACTGCCCCCCTCAGCAGTGTATTTCTGATCTGCCTGTTCTGCTACCCGCTCTGTCTCTGGTGAGCCCTCTCACCGCCCCATGCCTCTGGCCTGTACCCCAGCTTGTATGCAAAAAGAAATAAATCTTTAAAAAAAAAAAGAAAAAAATGTATTGAGGTATATGGGCATTAACTGTCGATGAGTGCTGGTTTTCCTGGGGGTTATCAAACAGTTGTCATTACCAGGGGCAGCATCCTGGCAGGCCAGCTCCGACGCGAGCGCCGAGTGTGAGTTCCCAAGCTGAGCACCCCAGACAGCCCAGCGGGAGGAACCGTGGGGAGCTCTTCACCCGAAGGGAACCCAGAGCCGTGGGTGTGACGTATGTATGACAGGACGGCGTGTGGAGAACGTGGCACATGGCCCTCCCGTGGGACAACACGCTGTGGGTGCTCAGGGGAATGAGGGAGCCGCTTTGGTTGGACTCATCTGGGAATGGCCCAGAAGGAAGAAGCTCATGAGCTGGGTGTGGGTGCAGATGGGGGTGAGAGCAGCATTCTGAGGGAAGGAGACCTCTTTCTAAGGAAAGAGATGGATAAATAGAAAGTGGTGATACTTGCCCAGCTGTGGAGAGGAAGTCGACAGGCTTGGGGAGTGAGTGACTGAACACAAGATTTACTCCAAGAGGCATGAAAGAAGCAGATCGTGGAAGGCCTTGTATCCCAGACTGGGGACTTGATGGGAATTGGAACTCAGGAGCAATTTATAATCCCGAGAGTTATAAGATCAATTTTTGGAGGATAAATATGACAGTGATATGCAAGGAATATTCAAATGGCAAAAGATTAGAGGCTGGGAAACCTCTTAGGCGATAGAGGTTGCAGAAAGAAGGTAAGATCAGGGAGGATGGAAAGGAAGAACAAAGAGTGTCGCCAGCCTGATCAGCAGGTGAGTGCCAGGTGAGCAGTGAAGGAAGCAGAGTGAAGGGCTAAGCCTTTGGGATTAGCCTTTGGGATTCTGGACTTGGGAGACTGGAAAATGTCGACAGATGGACTGAAAGATCAGCTCCAGGTGAGAGTCGGGGAAAGGATGCTGATAGCTTGTTTGAACAACAAAGAGCTAAGGGAGAGGAAGGTATGGGAAAAAACAGGACCGAGAAGGGATAACTTTTGGAGTGAAGTCTTAAGAAGCATCCCAGGCTGGTGCTTGGAAGTCCAGCATCCTCGTCAGGCGTTTCTAGTGAAGCAGAAAGCAAGACTCTGGAAAAGGGCAGTTTTATAGGAGGCTGCGCATGGACACCCCAGGGTAGCTCCAGAACAAGGCCCAGCCTGGAGTCCACACTGAGGGAAATGTGCTGAGTTCACTGGCAGAGGAACACATGGCCACGAGCTAAGATGGCCTTAGCTGTTCCCGCCACTTGACCAAACCAGAGAGGGACATCTCCCTGTCCAGGTTCCGACCTCCCTTTCCCAACAGCATCTATGTTAGAAAAATTATCATCGAAAAGACACCCAGGAGGGTCCTTCTGTAGGAAAAGGGAGCCTTCCCTTTGAAATGTGATTATTTCAGAGATTGTCCCTTTCTCCCAGGCCCGGGGGAAGGTGGGGGGTCTCATTTCCCAGGTGCCTTGTTCCGAGATACCACACTACTCCCAGTCTTGAAGAAAGTTGACTTTCCCTTTGGGAGCAAACAATTAACAAACACAGTGGACTAGAGTGTGGCTCTGCTAGACTTAAGTGGCCTGTCTGGCCACCATTCTTGTCACCTGCAGGTCTGCATTCCTACACACGGTCAGAACTGCCTGGTCAGTCGTAGCCAAACCTTACAAGGCACCTTTCATATCAACCAAGAGCAGAAAGCTTGATCGCTGTGGGAAGGCTGCATCGCGAGCTATGACTGGGAATTTCTGGGGGGCTGAGGACTGATGCATAACAGTACTCCTGACTTATGCATCACGGTGTATGCCCGGAAACGCCCAGGGGGCTGATGTATGACAATGGACCCCAGAAGCTATCAGTGGAAAGCCTTGTTGATAAGATTAGAACCATAGCCAGGGATCTGGGGTATGGTTTTAATGACAACATTTGGTCGCCAAACAGATAAGAATTACCTGGTCAGCAGACTCATGTCCTCTCTGGCCCCAAACCTTGGATGACAAAAACACATTCTTTAGCTTCACCCATTTTTTTTCCTTGCCCTCCTAACCTCTGTAACGGATGCTGTGTGCTTATTCTATCACTAGAGAGGCCAGGATCTCGCTCATTGAGCAGCATCCTGCATTACGTAGCCTGCTCCACGACTCCTGTGTATCAGAGTGGTGTTGCCAACTCAACACTAGAGGACCATACCCTGGCTTTTAAAATCCCCCCTGCCTCTTTTTCAGTAGAATCGAGACCAGGGGTTAGGACACCCCTATTGCAATAGCCTTGTACAAAATCGTCTTTGCCTATTGAACTTTGTCCAGTGCGATTTTAGCTTTGTCAACCATAGCAAAATGTGAAGACTCTGAATGCGCAACAGCGCCAGACCACGGACTGTGGCACTGCCCCAGCAGCGCTCAGCCACCTGCAGATTAAGAAGATGAAGGCCTGGACTCGAGCACAAGTACAGTTGTGTGGCTTGGGTTTGGCACAAGGAAGCGAAGGGACAGGATAGTGACGTGAAACTTGTTTTGAGGCCCCGTCATGGGTTTCTGGCTGGTAGGGAAAGAATCACAGTCTCTTGATCGATTGAAAGAAAAGGGAGGAGTCAAGAAAGTAGAGGATTATTGCAGTATACAAAACAAAACAAAGGAGATGTAAGTAGGGAATGGGACTAACAGCCAGAGGGATGGCTCCTAGACCCAGAGACCCAGGAGCTGTCCCCCACACTCCCAGATCCTTTTCTGGTTTCCCATTGACTCAGGGCTGACGTCACTTCCTTATGTGACAGCTGCCTCTTCCGCCCTCCCCTCCAGCCTGTTCTGCAGCATGCTCACACATACACACTAGCATAAGTTGTTCCACACCTGAACAACCCTAACACACCCTCACATGCTCCGCTCCTCAGTTTCCTGCTCTTTGGTGGTTTCTGGACTCCAGGCAGAAATCCTGGGATCCGCCTTTCACTTCACAGCGTGGCGACTACGTTTTGCGAAAGCCTCTCCCTCTTTCTCAATTGTAGGTTAAAATGTGAAATTTAGGGGTGTTGCTATGGACTTTTCTTTCTTTCTTTTTTGGGGGGGAGAAAATATTGTTTTGGGGGAGACAGTATTTTTACCCCCTTAGTTGTAAAACATAAAACACCACTTTGCTCCCAGTGACACTCCCTCCCAGGCTGACTCAGGACCAACAGGGTTCACTTCTGGAGCCCATAAGTGATGTTTCCAGAGGCGCCGGGAGCAGGTGCAGGCCTGGTCAGGCCCAGCGTGGAGGTGGGGCAGGAAGAGGCAGGCAGGGAGGGCAAGCCAGGCCAGGAGCCCTGAGCGTGGAAGCCAGGTGAGGAAACGGAATCCCTGCAGACGGAGACAACGTCCAGGCCAGAGGAGACGACGTCACACATACCCAGTCCAGAGTCACAGTTGACAAAAGAAGGGCATGTCGTCACCACCATCACCTGAAACGAGATCTCCTCGAAGGAGACAGTGGCCATCTGACCTTTCTACTTAGAGCCTGGGCTCTACCTGGGTTCACCCAGATGCCAACGCTTGAACCCCCCCCAGTGGGAGTCCTGTCAAACAAGGAGATCCCGGCATCTCCCACTATTGGCGTGGGGAGGTGGGAAGGGTGGGGGAACACAGCAATGCTCTTCACCTTGTTCAGTTGTGCAGTCAGCTTCTGCTTGGGCATGTGAATAAATTGCTGCCAGGTCATTCAGGTGAGTGGGACATTCATTGATTAAATGTCGTCCAACAATTCCACTCCACAAGCGTGTCTCCATGCCCCTCCCATGCCCCGCATGGAAGATGATGGGCCTTAGCAGAGAGAATCTGTGCAATGGGCCTCTTTAGATGATCCTTTTTTTTTTTTAAGATTTATTGATTTATGCATACAACAGCTGGGGTGTAGGCCAGAGTGTGAGGGGTGAGAGTGCCCATCAGAACAGATGGAGCGACTGAAGTACACTGCTGAGGGGAGCAGCAGGGAGACAGGAGAGGTCTGCTGTGCCATGTGAGAAGCTCCCTGGCCGGGGATGGAACTCGTGCTGCAGTGGCTGCGGACAGCTTCATAGTGCTGAGACTCAACCCCTGCACCAGCAGGGAGGCCACTTATATGATTCTGACCTGGAAATTTCAGTCTCCAGACACTCAGCTACTACTACACCTGACCCCAAACACTCGAACATCTCAGCACACTAGCAATGTGCTCCTTCTCTGACTCTCTGAAGCCCACTTTCAAGGCCCCCAACCATCAGCCAGGCATGCAGTCCCTGACTGTGGTCCTCTTCGAGTCTGCTGAGCAGGAGACGGTGGCTGAGGAAGGGAGAGGCCTGTCCAGATGGTTCTCAGGAACCCCAAACCTGCCTCTTCTTCACATTTCTTTTTGCCACGACATTAGCTGAGCTTCCTATCTCTCAGCTGACCCATCGAAGCTCTCGCTGATCCTTCTGTTTCCATCAGTGCCAACTCTCTTACCTACCACTTTCACGTGTTCAATGCCCCCCACTGTTCCCAAGTTCAAGGTCAAACCACTATATTCAGGTGAGGTAACAGTTTCACTCAACCTGCAATTACTCCACCCCCAGCCCTTGCGTGCATTTCACTTCCTTCAGTGTTGCACCATGGGTGGCGCTCCAGGTGGGAGGACCTTTGTGTAAGACTATCCTTGCATTCCAGTCAGTTTAGCACCTTCATCTCCTGCCCACTCAGGTCTGCAGCACCCACCTTCAGACATTCTGGCAGCTGACATGTCCCTCCAGATATCCTCAACCACTCCCTTCTGCTCCTTTTCCAGCTGGGTATCTCCTCCCGCCGGGCTTCCCTCAGCTTGTGTAGCAGGTAAAACCATACACAGTTACTGTTTTTATAGTTGAAGAACACCGAATATTGGCTACTTCATGTGGGTCAACTGAATATTCTTCCCTCTGGAAACCCTCACACCGACCCCCACAGCATCCCAAGATGTTCCTTATCCAGCCACTTACCACCACAGACCACAGTAACTGATTTACTTGCGGTCTCCTCGCCCTCACCTGACTACTCAGACCCAAGTAGCTGGGAACAAGGACCAAGTCATAACTTTATCTCTCGGCATCTCGAGTGTCACTTGGCACCATGCCTGTCACAGACTATTTGTCACTAAACCCATGTTAGATGCTTGCACGCACGAATCCGGAGCATACTTTCCCTGGTGACTCAGTGTCATTATTCCTGGCCACAGAGATGCCTTCAAGGCCTCCTGCGCACTTTCAGCTCTTGGCTGTGCCCCAAAGAGTCATTGCCCTGCTCCAAGGACTCGCGAGTCTGGGTTTTGAATCATATCTGCAGCATACCCGCCTCCAGGGAACCCTGCGGCCTCGAGCCTGCGAGCAGGCTGCTGGGAGTTTCGCGAAAGGCGCTCCCTGCACTTTGGCCGGTGCTCCCTGCAACAGCCTCTCCGCTGGTTCACCGGCCTTTCACCTTATTTCCCGCTCTTGCAGGGTTTCATCATTTGAAGTCTCTCCTCTGATTACTGAGACTGTCAGTTTCTAAGAACCCTCTACAGGTTATTTTCTTTTTAGAAAGTGCTCAAGGATGACTCAGGAGGACTTCTGAAGGAGAGAATGGTCCCTGTGCTGAGATGCCCGTTTCTAGGTCCCTGGCCAGTGACAGCAGGAGGGACCGAGGGATTTCTAAGGTTGTGTTCTAAATGGTGGTGATGTTCCTGTAACCACAGAGGACAAGGCTACACTTTTTCATTTTAGACAGTTTTATGTCAATAAACTCTGAACTATGGATGTTAGATACAGGATATTTCTAAATTGGGGGTTGAATTACTTCGGATTAAACAAAAATTTTCCATTATATTTGATATAAAATGAAATCCAGGACCATGGGATAGAGATAAAGGGAATCATGAGACAGAAGGGGAAATAAATGTTCTTTAAAAAATTTACAAATTTTACTATCCCCTTGGATAGTATGCACCTTAAAAAAATTCTAAATAAATAAATCAACAAACATTTTGCTTTTTTTCCTTTACTTTATTTTCAGTATCCTTATAATCATTTTCTTTTTACAAGGTAATAACAACAGTTAAGAAGTAAAGCTATATACACAGAAGGTTAAATAATATTTTAAAAATAGCTTGCTGCTCATAGGAAAGTCCATATAATCTCCTTCCAAACACAATTTTATACCTTATACTAAACAAAATAGCTTATGGAAAATGCATGTTAAATAGCCAAAAAAAAAAAAACCCAAACACATAACATAAATAACTTAATGCAAAACAGAGTTTGACTCGAATGGTGCTTACAAAGCAAACTATGATGCAATATGAATCAACTTCACTAATTGGACAGGTCCAATGCAACACAAACAAGGAAAGTGCTAAATCCCCAAGGATGTGAAGCCATTGACTTCAGCTGGTATCTTTTCTTTCTTGGGCTGTCTCCAATTCCATTCCAGAGAGCATCACTTTTTACATCTTCTTCATTTTCTTGCTGTAAGGAGAAAAGGAAGAATAAGCACAGGCAGAGTGGCTGGTTGGTAGAAATAGCTTTGGCGAAGACTGCTTCTCCTTCCCTAACCTCTTCTCAGGATGCCCAGCAGCTCAGAGGCCACCTGAACAAGTCAAAGTGCAGACAGGATAGGCCCTGCCCAACTAGCCCAGCCAGCTGATGGCAAACACGCACGGGCACCCTGGCCTTTGGTGGCTTCTGTTATTCTCATTAAACTATAAATCAGATCCATCGATCTCTTTTTAACTGCTTATTTTTCAGTTTGTCAAGTGGTCTGTAAAATTACATAAAGAAG
The DNA here is from genome assembly GCA_004024925.1 of Scalopus aquaticus. Lineage (NCBI taxonomy): Eukaryota > Metazoa > Chordata > Mammalia > Eulipotyphla > Talpidae > Scalopus > Scalopus aquaticus. The sequence continues at coordinate 21,640 of PVIJ01010541.1, forward strand.
AGGCATCTATGCAACAAGAATCAAGCAGCCAGTGACAATCAAGTGTGTAAAGGAAACTGCTGCATCCTGGGGAAAGTGTCAGAAGTCCAAGTAATAGTGAAAATGATCTTTAATCTGGCTCTCATGAGCCAACCCAAATTTCCCCTTTAAAAATTTCACAGCACTTCTGCTATAGAATCCCAGCAAGTCTATAGTACACCACTCTAGCAAATCTACCCTGCATGCTGCCCTTGGTCCAGCCATTTGGAGAGAGGCTAATTGTTTATGAACATTTATACCTGAGTATGTTCATTGCATGTTTCACCCAAGGCTTCCTTGGATCCGCACACACTGCTCTACTTTTTGTGTGAAAGCTGAAAAACATAAAATTTGATTTGTGATTTCAAGCACTTTTAAGCAGCTTTTAAAAAATGCATTCGAAATTTCATTTTCCACTTGATCACCATACCCACTAAACGTCTTAGCTAAAGAAGTGAAATGCTATGAAATAGAAAACAGTTTCTGATAAAGCTTGTTGCAAGAAATGAAAGTGATTCTCCTTGACTTTCTCTGCAATTTAACAAATGGATTTCCAATGGCAGGAAGATAAAGTCCCAGAATTATTACTTAATTTTGCTGCTGGTAATTCCATGAACTACAGATACTTATGATATGTATATTAAAGTATACATGTAACCTGAAATTCCCATGTAATCCTAGCACAAATTAATTGAAATGAATGAATAACTTACATGATGGCGTCAATGTCACAACCTCCATTAGCCCATTGCTGTGTGAAGTTTTGGATAATTTTTGGAGAAAGTCTTCGTTCTGTATATCGGAGGCAGCAGTCATAGGTACTTGCTCCTGAAAAGAAAAGTGTTGTGTCCACATGAATGAACGTGATGGCTATTATGGAACTATTTGAAGTTGGGAAAATCTAGTGATGCTAATTTATACGGCAAATAAACTATTTAGTGGAACAGCTCCAATGTCTTTGAAAGCCAACTGAGTATAGTTTCCAGCTTTCTTTTTAGAGTGGGATTTTATTTCCATTTCTTACAATCTCTCAAATATGTAAGTGCCTGCCTCTTGAAGAAGTCTTGTATAACTAAACTTTCAAGTCATAAAATGGGTAAATTGGCATATATTAAGCTATTATTGAGTATTGAGGGGACGGGGAGGACAAGAAGTTACAACAAAAAAATACCTTCCTATAGGAGCTATCACTAAAATACATTGAAATCATAATATTAGTCAATGGGAGTTTTCAGCTTGTTCATAAAAGTTTAACATGTGCATTAATAGGAATGTGCCTTTTGCTAAAATTATGTGCTCTTACATAATGTACAAGCAATAAATCAATACTTGGACACTCCCTCAAGTTAAATTACAACCTGCTATAAGTAAGGGATAAGCGTTATCTCAAAGCTATCAGGTGATATCCCCAAGCCTTACAAGGATCATCAGGAGCCATAATCCGCCCCTTAATGTGAGTTTTGAACTTTGCCAGAGCTATTTAGTTGGAGGTTAGGACATTGGAAGCATTGCCTGCATTTTAAAGGGTACCCTTCGCTTATAATGTTGTGCGATTATGGCACTTCCAGAAATTGCTCTTTGCTCTTGTCCTGGAGTTCAGGGGTCTCTAAGAGCTCATTTGTCCCCCAAATCTGCTTCAGAGAGGAAACCCTGAACAACAGCAGTAAGTTATCTCTCCTCTACTCACCAACAAGTTGACAACACCCATCCTTTCCTTTTGTAGACTTCTTAATAGATTCCCATCCCCTGGGGACTCCCAAAGGAATGCAAGACTCCAAGAAATGAAAATAGTTCTTCCTCCTGTGCTGGCAGAGAGGGACACTTACCTTCAGACTCCCTGAAGAGATGGAGCAGCAGCACGGACATGAAAGCAGCCAGAAGCAAACCCCTGCTAGTGCACGCCATCCTCAGCACAAGGCACAGGGTACCAGTGCTCAGAGCTGGGTACCAGTGTTGGGAGTGAGGTGATGCTCTGATAGCAGCCTGGGTCTGAGCGGGCCCTACTTAAAGCAAATGTTGGGAATGTACACAGGAGGCGTGTTCTCTACGGGGGTTTTCCCCATTGATCAACCTGCCCCATAATGTCATCACAAAGAAAACCACAGGGAAAACTTCCTTCTTTTCCCTAATGTCGGGAGGGTATGAAGGTCAGGAGAGGGGTGGGCGGGGTCAGAAGAGGGAAATTCTATTAAGTCCTTTGGATTTGTGAAGAGGAAAAAGCAGTTCAGTTCTGTAACCCAGAAAAGGCTTTGTCTAATTTCAACTCAATCTCTTGTTTCTGAAAAGAGAGAACATGATTAATAGTGATGCAAAGGTTAGCATTACAGAGGAACATGCCAGCACGCCTATTGTTGCCTGCTTTCCAGAGGCAATTTGGGAGGAGGAAGTGGAGGAGGAGGAGGTGGCAGCTAGATGTTGGGCCTATCAGTCAGGTATTGATGATCCCATAATTGGTGCTCAACTGTCACAATGACTTTGTGCTTCTAGCTAGTATTCAAGACAGGTAATAGAACAATGCTTTAATAATATCTTCAATTTTAGTGAAAAATACCAGTCATTTGGTAGGAGTCAAAAGTCAGATTTACCATGATTTGATGCCAACTTTTCTAAGAATCTACTACATTTACCTGACCCTAATCAACAGCATAGTGCTGGAAATTATCTCTACTTGTATTAACTCTTCTTGCTTATGTGGTTTCATAACACAACATGAAATCTAAAAAAGGTTGAAGAAGAACGTCTGGAAATTCCAACAGAATTGAAGGGAGGAATAGACGATTCAACAATAAAAGTTGGATACCTCAATACCACACTCCTGTAATGAACACAAAAACTAGACAGAAGAAAAATAATAAAATAGAAGACTAAAATGACACCACAAACAACTAAGTCTAACAGATGTTCACAGAATACTCTACACAGCAGACGTTCCTCTGTAGCGCATATGAAACATTCTTCAAGGTAAATCATACACTTGCCCATAGATCAAGTCTCAATAAATTTAAAATGTTTCAAATCAAACAAAGTATGTTTTTAAACCACAATGGAATTAAATTAGAAATTATTGACAGAAGGAAATCTGGGGATTTCATAATTATGTGGATTATATAAAACTTTCCTGATTAACCAACGTGTCCAATAAGTAATCAATAAACAAAGTGAAAAATACTTTGAGACAAAGGAAAATGAAAACACAACATACTGAAAGTTATGTGATACAGCAAAAACTAGTACTCCAGAGGAAACTTACAGCAGGGATAAATGAAATAAGGAATAGCGCAGCAATATAAAAGAATGGGTGGAACAAAAAGTTGGTTCTTTGAATGATCAACAAAATTAACAAGCTTAATTAGACTAAGCAAGAAAAAAAGGGGGAGGGAAGTCATAAACAAGATGAATTGCTAAGTTCAGGAATGAAAGGGGATATTACTGCATGCCAATAAATTAGATGAAATAACAAATTACTAGAAAGATACAAGTTACTGAAACTGACTCAAGTAGACATAAAAAGCTTTAATAGATATGTGATGAATATAAACACCAAATCGATAATTAAAAATTTGGTGCCAACTTTTCTAAGATGACTTCACAGGTAAATTCTACCAAGCATTCAAAGAAAAAGTAAAACTAACTTTTCACAAACTTTTCAAAAAAGCAGAAAAGGAGGTGACAATTTCCAATTTGTTCCATGAGGACAGTATTACTTTGATTTCAAAATAAGATAAAGATATCCCAAGAAAACTGTAGACAGATATCCCTTATGAATAAGCACAAAGCTCCTCAGCAAAGTACTCGCAAACTCCACCCAGTAATGTATAGGAAGGACAATACACCATAATCAAGTGTGAATCACCGTGGAAAATACTAACAGAATAAAACAAAATCCATATAAAAGGCATCTGACACCATCCAATACACAATCATTATAAAAACGCTAAACAAATTACAATTTATAGAGAACTTCCTCAACCTGATAAAGGTCATCCATGAAACTCCCAATTAATTTCATACTTAATGTTAATATCATACTTAATACTGAATGCTTTCTCTTCTATTCAAGATTGTACTAGAGGTCCTAGCAGGACAATTAGGCAAGGAAAGAGAAAGTCACACAAGATTGAAAGGAAATAAATAGCTTAACTTTCAGATTCTATGATCTTATATATATATATATATATATATATATATATATATAATCCATAAATATTCACTAAAAAAAAACCTACTAAAGTTAGTAAGCTCAGCAAGGTTACAAGAGTCAAGATAAACATACAACAATAATTGTCTTTCTACACACTATCAATGAACAACCTTAAAATAAAATTTTAAAAGAAACAACTGCTTTTACAAGTAACAAAATGAATGACATGACTAGGTATACATTTTTTTTAAAGATTTATTTATTTATGCGTATAAGCTGGGGTGCAGGTCAGAGGCGTGGGGCAGCGAGAGGGTTCACCAGAGACAGAGTAGGGAGCAGAACAGGCAGATCCACTGAAATACTCTGCTGAGGGGAGCAGAGGGTGAGGCAGGAGAGGTCTGCCGCGCCATGTGGAAATCTTCCCGGCCGGGTGTCGAACTCCCGTCGCAGCTGCCAACAGCTGCACAGCGCAGCGCTTAACCGTTGCACCACCAGAGAGGCCCAGTATACATTTTTTTTAAAAGTCAAGAAATTAACTGAAAACAACAAAACATTATTAAAGAAGCCTCCTAAATAAATGAAAAAAATCCCTTTTTCATTAATTGGAAGACTTAGCATTGTTAAGACCTCTCCTGCCTCGCCCGCTGCTCCCCTCAGCAGTGTATTTCCATCGATCTGCCTGTTCTGCTCCCCACTGTCTCTGGTGAACTCTCTCGCCGCCCCACGCTTCTGGCCTGTATCCCCAGCATATATGCATAAAATAAATAATATTTTTTTTAAAAAAATGTAATGGAAAAGAACTAAAAAAAAAAAAAAAAAAACCTTTGAAATATCCCCCTTCACAAAATTGATAAGTCTAATTTGTGTCATTTACTAGATAAAAATCCCCAGATTGTCTGGGAAAATTTGAAATCAAAGGTTAGAATTCTAAGAGTTCGAATCATCTAACATTAGCCAAAAGGCTCTTTTCTATTTACAATGCTATCTAAGAATTAAAAAACATTATTAACTTTTTTCAGAAAAGAATAAAAGTTATTTAACTGTTTTATTTCTATAGCAGAGGACTGTAACGATATCTTCCTAACAGTGTCTGTCTAAAAGTGTTCTATTTGTGACAGCAAAGTCCATAAAAAGTTTTTTAGAAGATGGTAGGAGTTCCTCTTAAAACAGCATTTATTGAGCACCTACTAAATGCCAGGTATTTTAGCAGGAAATGTGCTGTAAAAGCAAGAAAGTGTGGGAACTGATTCCTACAATGGGAGGTGGGGACCTGGGGCCAGAGGACCCGGAGCTTCCAGCTTTCAGACCAGCGACCCTGCCCACACCTGAGCTCCAGGGACAACCTTGGGTCTTACCAAGTTGTAGGGTTTCTAAGCTGGAGAAACAGAGATTGTCCAACACTTGAATTTGAAAGATGAGAACACTGAAGTCAAAGAGACACTTGACAGGCCTCCCTGGTGGCACAGTGGATTAAGTGCTATGTGGTGGAGCTGTAGGCAGCAGCAATGTGAGTTCAATGCCCGTCCCAGGAGATTCCCACATGGCACAACAGACCTCTCCTGCCTCGCCCGCTGCTCCCCTCAGCAGTGTATTTCTGTTGATCTGCCCGTTCTGCTCCCCACCCTGTCTCTGGTGAACCCACTCACTGCCCCATGCCTCTGGCCTGTACCCCAGTTTGTATGCATAAATAAATCAATCTTTCAAAAAAAAGAGACACTTGACTTTATCAGGCCCCAATAACCATTTTCCCTTCATTTACTGCTTTCACAAGCATTTATCTAGATAAAATCACAAAGACCAGAATTGGGTCTAGAAATGATATCCTTCTTACCAGGTCAGAAGAATGGTCCTCATTTCTTTCTCAAGGCTTTATTATGTGATTATCTAACAGGCAGCATTGTATATTATTATCCTATATTTCGTTTCAGGCCGTAATACAAACTATAGTTTCCATGCAGATTTAATCAGATACACCAAAGACTGAGGCAGCATAGAAACTGCTAAAAATAAAAATAATAAACCACAGCTTTCCTGGAAGATAAGCAACAATATAAGTTTCCAAAGTTGATTAATTTCCACTTAAAACAAGCACCTTGCTTCTGGACATTTTTGTTTGGGTTCCCTTGTAAACAAAGATTCAGGTGCAGAAATTTATTTTTGAAGTCATCTCAGGACACAAGAGTGTGCAGTGAGGTGGAAAGTGATATAGGGATTTCTCAAAAAATCAGAAATAAAATTCCATATAATCCAGCTAATGACCTTTGAAGGTCATTCTGTGGGCTCTGGGGGTCAGTTCCCCTTGACCCCCCTGAAAAGCAAGCATCTTACAGAATTGCTTCCCGAGAGGATGGCAGGTAACAGAATGGTCAGCCGGCTCACGTTCCTCATCAGCTGAGGATTGTCCCCCTATAATCTAAGGAAGCTAGTCCAGCATCCTCCCTCAGCCCTGAGAATTCCCTAAAGCAGAAAGACAAGCAGAGCGAACTTAAGGTCATGTGGTATGAGTGTGATATGATCTGAGCTCACTCCGCTGTAGCCGGAGCATAAATCATACCCAAGGTGAGATGGGAGAACTGACATAGGCTCCAGAGATACCTGCTGCAGTAGTCTGAGACAGGCCATAGTGAAGAAAGCAGCCTGCGTGCTCAGGTGCGATGATTCCTCCTCAGACCCCAGGAGAAAACTCTGCTGTGTCAATGTCCTCTCCAGAACACACCATCCTTGCTTTCTTGTGTCCCTTTTATTTTTTTTTAAAGGATTATTCTTTTAGGGTCTCCCTGGTGGTGCAACGGGTTAAGTCTCAGCACTATGAAGCTATCCAGAGTTCAATCCCCAGCCAGGGAGATTCCCACATGGTGCAACAGACCTCTCCTGCCTCACCCACTGCTCCCCTCAGCAGTGTACTTCAGTAGATCCGCCTGTTCTGCTCCCCACTCTTTCTCTGGTGAGTCCTCTCACCCCCCCACACCTCTGGCCTACACCTCAGCTTGTATGTATAAATAAATCCTTTAAAAAAAAGAATTATCCCTCTATTGTAAGATTTTATTTATTTTATTTATTTTGCATAGAAGAACTGGGGTGTAGGCCAGAGGTGTAGGGGGTGAGAGGATTCACCAGAGACAGAGTGGGGAGCAGAACAGGCGGATCTACTGCAACAGGCTAGACAGGAGAGGTTTGCTGTGCCAAATGTGGATCAGGTCCCTGGCTGGAGATCGAACTCAGGCCTTGGTGGGCTGTTGCAGTGGTACACTGAGACTTAACCCCTAGGCCACCAGGGAGGCCCGTGTCCCTTTTATTCTGAGACAGAAGCATTGGCCTGTCAATCCTTTATGATGCATGATTGTGTAGTCATACTGAGGAATACTTATTCACTGTAGCCACAAAAACCAAGGTGCAGTGATCCTGAAGTTCATTAAGAGGTGTGAAAATATCACCATTTTCACTAAAAAGACAACCAAGAGAGAAGCAACCAGGATTGTCACTCTGACCCACAGCCAGAGTCACAAGCTGGGGACTGGTACAAACATCGCAAAAGCAAACACCATGATAAAGAATCTTCTACCTCCAACCTCAGCCTGACATTAAGTAGGATATAATCATCAATAAGATGCTATGTAAAAAACTCACAGGCAGTAGATCAGATATCAGTTTTCCAAAAAGCAAAAATATGATGCTACTCTATAAATAGCCACTGATAGGCTTATTCATAAATTGCTTCCTTTCAAAAAGCAAAAGAGATACCACTAAGAGGTTACATTGTTTGCAGGTCAAGTGAAACAGGAAGCCAATTCTATTCCGAGTTTCTTCAGGGTTGTTATTTAAACCAAAGTAAAGAGTCTCTAAAGCCAATCCAGTGATAACTGGCAGTATTATCACAGGAAGGGAAACTTCAGGACTGCCAAGCGAATGTGTGCATAACAAACCACTTGAGTTGATAATCAAAGAAAGAAGGGTGTGTTATAAATGTGATAATCAAGGTTTCCCTTTTTTACCTACTGAGAGACCATCCAGTTCAGATATAGCTTCTCTGTGGAAAGAGGAATCAACATCACATTCAGCTAATTCCTTTTGCATTGTTTTTACTTTGTCAGGGAGTTTCCTTATTTGTCTCTAGTTTCCCTCCTCCTCCTCCATTTCTCTACAGTCCCACGAACGGTCTCCACTCATGACACTGACACGCAGGAGAAATCACACTGGCGACCAGCAGGTAGGGTCCAAGCGAGGCTGGTTTTCTGTCTTGGTATAACGGTTTTCTGTCATGTCCGTCATAACTAAAGGACAAGCAAACGGAGAAGCCTTCCCCCAACTTACAACAGTCTAAACTTGATTCTGTTTGCCACCATTAAGGTAGACAAAAACAGTCTCAAGAATCCATCAATATTTGGTGAAAAAACAGTATAAAATCTCCTTACAGACCACTTAGTCATTTTTTAACCATAGGTTATATTTAGCTCAGTGAAAAGTCAAACAAAAATATGTCTTTCAATATGGGCGGGGTTAGTTTTTTTGTTTCACTGTATTTTTACAGTAGCATGTGCAATAGAATCTTCACTCTTAGTACTATAGTTTGTTAACTTGGTAAGAAGAAAAAAAGCAATGAGGAAAATTTAAGAGGAAAATATTTTATGTATTTCAAAACTATTTTGAGAGATTTTTTTGAAATATGATTCCTTGCTTAATTTTTGCCCATGCCAAAAATAATGTATAACATATCTACAAGAAGTAGAAACCACAAAAAATCATACAGAAGAAAATATGCTACTTTGGGGGAAAAGTGCTTCAGATACATACACAAAATGCCTCCTATACATGTGAAAACAAGTCACATTGTTTAATACTACTTTTAAATGAGACTTGTCTTCCTCCTGTTTGAATTTTTAGCTTCCATTTTTTTGTGATCAAAGGGTATTGTTATTATATAGTATAAAGCAAAACAGATTCTTCCTGACCCATCACTTTCAAATTCTTTGGATTATCCAACATTTTATAATTTGCTTCTACTGCATGGGCAACTTAGGGTCTTAGCTGCCTTTCAAGGAAACTTTCAATGTGGCAGAGACCATTCTAGTTACCAATGCAAAGAGTACTTAAAAAAACAGGAGTTTCACTCTATAAATTTAAAATGAATACTCTTTGTTGCCTCTTCAAAATCATTTGTATAACCAAGTCAGTCAACTTCCCATGACTGAACTTCCCTTTCAAAGAAGAATCTGATCCATAAACATAACTTCTTCCTTTCAATAAGGCTGACCTTTTTGAATTTCAAGGAAATGTGAGCTTTTCAAATTATAGAATTATCAAGCTGGCTGCACCTCTGTTCTCAGTCTCTGATAGGAAACCTCAAGTATAACTGTTTCAACAAGATCTGTGCCTTGAAAACATCATGGAATAAAATTCCCCTAAGAAACAGGATAAGTACCATAGAGCTGCCAAAATATTCAGCATTTATGTATGTGGGTATCAGTGAAGACATCTAAATTTTGTAAGCATATACTGCTAAAACATGTACCCTAATTTTATGTTTATTAGATATCTAATTCTCAAATATTCTTAATTTTTGGTATTTACAACATATATTTTAATTTAAATTTCGTCACACTAAAATTAGGTTTTAATTCTTTCTATAAATTTAGTCATTCATCATATTTTCCTTAAAGCATTTTCACAATAAAATACTATGTTTCTTGGTTTAAGCAAGTTTTTTTATATAAATATCCAGAGAAAATGCAATAGCACTATTGACAGCCTTATGATTGATTAAATCATAATCATTTTGTGATATTTACTGATAACTATAGAGTCATAGCAGTTCCTCATTATTTGAATAGTTTTGACAAAAATGCTGGATATTTAGTTTTTTCTTTGTCAAAGAAAAAATGTGAAAAGAATGTAAAAGAAAAAATGTAAAAGAAATTGTACAGGTGAAACTGAATACTTAAACTTCCTGGTTTAAGGAAGACTCTTCTCTTGAAGACTGAAGAACCTCTATAAGGAATAAAAACAGCAGAATAAATAGCTCAGGCCTTTAAAAATTAACATAATGCACATCCTCTTGAAAGAAAAATTATATAAATATATAATTATGTGTGATATACAATATATAATATATGATATATGTAATAATTTATATATAATTATACAAATATATAAATAAAGAGAAATACAAAACTTGATTATACACTTACTTTTTAGAAAATTAGTGTTGAAAATATCCTATAACTACTGGATTTAGTTCTTCTCAGATATTCAATATAAATTGGATCATAGTGTGCATATTTTTAAAAAAGCTATCCTTTTCTTTTAAGAATACAGATATACAGTTATCTGTTCGTATAAAAGAAAATACACTTTGTATGTTATCATTGAAAATAGCTGTGCAGCTTTCCACAGCATAGTGATCCTTGATTTAATTTCCTAGGTTGTTTCTAATTTTCCTGTGATTTCTAATTTTCCAGTTTTCTGTAATTTTCTAATTTTCCAGTTGCTTCTAATTTTCCAGCACTATGGAAAATATTCTATGGATAAATCATTGTACATAGTCTCATATAATTTCTTTTTCCTCTCATATTCTCAAATAGTTTCTTAAGATGTGTCCAAGGAATAGAATTTTAGGGCCAAAAAAATGTGCATGTATTTAATAGTTTTAAGATTGTTAGAGCTGCCTACCAGAAATTTGATAGGGAGGGCACACTTCCTTATCCATTTCACAATGTTAAGAAATACATACATTCACTTAGGACTCTGGGGGAGCAGCTATATTTTCTTCTCTATTACATATGAGTCTAAAATGCAGCAAATGTACAAAGCTATCAGCTACTGTTGGTATATCTGTCCCAACCTCTAACTCATTAACTACTGGGGAATTTATTTTTTTCCTCCGGCATGCAGAAAACAGCCTCTGTGAACATAATGTATATGCCACACCTTGAACTCTTAAAGTAAATATTTTGCCAGGGAAATCGAAGAACCAGGAAAAAAAAAAAAAAGGAACTCTTGGACGGGAGGGGGACCGCCTTTATCACTCCGTACTTTCCAAAGAGCCTCTGGCTTCTGACTATATTTATTTAAGAGATCAAAGTTTTTAAATATGTAACTAGCTATTGATCAAATGATGAAATCTTGGTAGCTATTGTAAACTTGAAAATTCCCCTGCATGTTTTCTCAAAGCTGACGCTAGGAGCCAGCTGTAATAATCTGACTTGGCAGAGAATAATTTGCTAAGGAATGCTGTTCCAATAAGGCATGAATGGAATTGTGGTTGCTTTGTTTTCAGAGCATGTAGCTTCACATCAGAGCCAGAAGTCTTTCCAACCATTCGCACTTGGTCTGTACAAATGATATCAGCTAAAAGGCCAGTGTGCTGAAAAGTTTCGAGTTCTAACACATGATCCTTGAACACACCAATATTACGTTGGCTTCCTATGCTTCTGCAGAGAAGTGTTCAGCAAGACCATTGTTACACCTTTCTAAAGTTATTCTCTAACACAGTAAGCCAAATCACTTTTAAAGACAATGTGTAGAACTACTAAGAAAATAATCAGAAATCTTTGCAAATGTTACACATACAGTAAAAATAACACACTGCAACACTGCATAGAGTAGGAAAGAAAATGAAAACACCCAAATAGTTAATAAGAGTATGATGAAAATTTGATAGGATATTCTTAGGATTGGATGCTGGGTTGCCGTTTTGATCATTTGGAGGCATTTTATGCAAGGGGAAATGTTAATGAGAGTAAGGACGGTAGAATGCAAAATTGTAAATAGCATGTTTCCCACTGTGGGAAATTGTGTTCATTTATATTCATGCATTTAAAAAAGGAAAGAGAGTGGAAGTAACCAAAGTGGAAATAGAAATGATCTCCACAAATGAGAGGTTTTCCTTATTTTCCCACATTTTTCAGTATTTATCGTTTTATAATAAACAATTACATTTATAATTAGAGAAGTAGAAAGTATTTCCACAACTATATATATAAACATCCCTCTTCTCTAGTATATGCAGCAACAAATTTAGGGATGTGATTTTAAAGGGCTACTTTAATTTATAACTGTGATAGTTTCTAGTAAAAAAAAAAAAAATCCACTAGAAGGCAAAAATGTCCTTAATTCTTAAACACTGGATACTAGGGTTTCCTGGAAATATTACAGAAAGCCTTAAAATATTTTCACTGCTTTTCTGACTTCATACATAGATTGAAAAGAAACATAACTATTAATATGTGCAGAAATATCCACAGTGTATTACACCTCATGTTAGAATTTGGGTTTTGTTGTTGTTGTTGTTTTAATATATATTTTTTATTTATATCTTTTACATTATTGTGTATTCCCCGTAGAATTCCCACCACCAATTTACCTGTGAACCGTCACCATAGTCCCTTGTGCTATTTTCTCCCCCGTTTTGAACCCTTTTCCTCCTCCTCCCTTGCAGAATGTCTCTTATTTATGGTTGCCTGCTAGCTTTTTATTATTATTATTATTATTATTGTTATTATTGTTATTTTTTCCTCTTGTTAGAATTTGTAAGATAAGAATGGTTGAAACTTAAGTAGAAATAAGTTTACATGGGCTAGTAGCTTTTTCAAAATATAACTGTGAAGTTGATTTATTAAGTTATGAAAATGTCCATAGACCAGTTCAGAAACATGATGATTTTGCTAATGAGGGTTAAAGATTGACTAATGAGCGGCACTTGTGACTTGCTCAGGGCCTGGGCAGGTGATTGTGTTTTCCGGGTGTTAGAGTTTGCATCAGAGAAAATGAGCAGTATGCAAACACCTGCTCTCTGAACCCTCTTTCAGAAGGTACACTCAATAATATAGAAGAAGTCTTTAAAGGATCTTATTGATTAGCATTTTCATTTCTACTAAACAGAAATGGCTATAAACTTGCAGTGCTGGGTAGCCTTGTGATATTTTGTTAGGTGGTTAAAATATTTAAGATTGAGTCTTTTAGCAACATTGAAGCATATAATAGAGTGTTGTTGGCTATAATCCCATGATGTGTTTAGATCTACAGAACCTATTCACTTGCTAGTTGTAAACTTACAGCCTGTGACCAACAGCTCCCCAGGTTCTTATTCCCCAGCCCAAGGTAACCACCTTTCTACTCTGTTTCTTCCAGTTCTGTATAGCATTATGTAAAATTGTATGATTTTAACCAGCTTATAACAAGCCATTTTAACCAGTAGACTTATAAACACTTCATTGCATTTCACTATGGTCTGATCCTAAACAAACACCCATTTTGTATCTTGCTCTTTTCTTTGGCTGTATTACAATATCCTAATCATCCTGCTTCTCACAGCAGAAGTTGGGTAAATCCTCACATACCTTATCACTTCTAACTGCATACATTACCATTTATGGCACATTTCTCCAGGGCTCACAGGTGCCCATTGGGAATGAACCTCATGATGGAACCAGATAAGTGCTGGAATGTTCCACTGTGCCCTCCAGCTCAAGACACGAACTACCATCCAGTGTGGTGTCTGTATGTCAACTCAGGAAGAGCAAGTAAATCATAGACTTTGTTCAAAAGATGTTTCACTTGCAACTAGAACTAGGTAGAGTGATAGAGTAGCTGGCCAGGAGTGACACTAATAAGGCCAAAGTTGTAGACTCATGACTGAATGGGGTCATTGATTTGTCTGGATCCTACAGACCTTAATTGAAGTTTCCCATGTATAAGGGGTCTTGGATAAGCGACAGTTAATGGGTCAGAGCAAAATGTGATTTGTACTGGAATAATAATCAGTAGAGAATCCCCAACACAAACCCCAAAACTTGTATGAAGTTCAACCAATCAGATATCCTTCAAGATGACTGAGCATAAGCACCTTATGAGCTATTCTCCTCTTTGAGGACCACTGCATTCCCTTGGTAGAAAATAACAAGTGAAAACTGCCAGATCCTTTCAAACAGCTGTGCCATAGGTTAAAGTTTCTAGGAAAGAACTTTCTCCCAAAGATGAGTCAAGTGTGACTGCTGACTAATTAAGACCATTGGGGGAAGAACAACTTCAGAAGAGCTATAATTTGATTTTAAGAAATTATGTATTTCGCCATAAAAGTCACTGGGGACTTTTCCTTTCTAAAATGATGTGTTACTAATTAATAGAATTCATAATCACTTTTAGAAAGACAATTATAATAACAGAAATAGAGGACGAAGCTACATGGCCCCAGCTCGCACGTGAAACCTCTTCATATGGTTTCTTTTACTCTCAGTTTATCTTATTTTAACACTCCTTTAGCTTTCTTTGGGGATTTAAGTTTATTTCTCTTCTTCCTCTTCTTTTATCTCTACTTTTCTTCTTTCCCATTCTTATTCCTTTTAAATGGGCCAATGTATTTCAACACATAAAATATTAGCTACTTGAGCCCTCTCTTTCTGCTTCTCTCTTTTTTCCCTCATCAATTTCTATGTCAAATAATGGTATTCAGAAGTACAATTTGCATAACTAACTCTATGTGGGCCTTTTCCTTACTGATATTTCCTTACTGATATCACATGAGAAGTGATATTTACTTCTCACTTCTGTCCCCAATAGAAAATACTTTAGCTGATTCTTTCATAGACTTTTGGGAGTTTAGAATAAGTTGGTTATGTTTCCTATAGTTTATATTAAATACATTTATAAAGATTGAAAAGTCTCATTGTTCAGGAATTTCAATATGTCAAAATATATAAACGAGAAATCGACATTGAATGGTAACCATGTCCAAATCACTCTACAGAATGTGAAGGAAGAACCATTTTAGGAAAGCACATAAGATCAGTGTGTATTTGTTAAGCATCTGCCATATGGCCAGGCTGGCTGTAGTAACCGGCACTGGCCAGAAGTCAGAAGATCTAAGTTCTGGTGCCACCTGAGTCACACACCAGCCATGTGGCACTGACCACGCCACCAAGTTTAACCTTAGTTTCTGCATCTGTGAAGTGGGTAGAAATATGAATGCAAGTGTCATTGAGAGGACTGCTAAGGCAATCTAGGTGGAAATACTTTGTATGATATAAACGATGAATTAAATGCAAGTTGCTATTATTGATATGATTTCTACCACACTCAGCAATAAGGTCATAGACTAAAGGGGTCATTGTTGGTGGTTAAAAAAATTATAATTTAGTTGGTAAGACAAAATATAAGTCAATGAAAAGGTACTAATAGTAAGGACTTACATGGCAATGTCTGGCAGGAACATTTTCAAATACTTTATGCATATTAGTTTCATAATTACAATACTTTATAAGATAGATGCTGCTGTCATATACATTATATTAAAAAAATAAATAGTATTATCCTCATTGAACAAATAAGGAAACTTCACCAAAGGAAAAAGAATTCACTTGCCCAGGTTCATAGGTAGTAAGTGACAGAAATGAGCTGTGAGCCCAAGAACAGAGTGGGAAATAAGGAGGATGAGATGGAAAAGGGAAGTGGGGGGGGGGGGAGATAAAGGTAAATAGGAAACAGAAAATAAGTCTTTGCACTGTGAATTTCATGATACCGAGTTTTAGAATACCGAAAGAACTTTACTATTCAGGTGACCGACACCCACTGAAAACCCATCCTCGCGAATACTTCCAAGGAAATAAAAATAGTGAAAAACTACTCTCCATCCTTGGAAAACTGAAGGAAGTGTGAGGATATTCAAGATAACCCGCTGGGATATGGAAACCCAACAGGTGACATTTTACACAAAAAGTTTTATGTCAAAATTTGCCTGTAACACAAACAAGAGTTAGTGTTTATCAACTAGGAGAAAACATTCATTCAAAATGGGAAAAGGATGCTAGAAGCAAATAAATAAAATATTGCCCCTTGATACTGGTGCAAAAATCTTGGAAAGTGCTAAGGTGTGGAACGATCACCTGTTCACACATGTAGAAGTAGAAATTTCTCAGGGGCAACTGCTCAAAAAAAAAAAAAAAAAGGAAGAAAGAATGAAAAGAAAAGCCAGTCTCTCCCCACACCTATCCTGTCATTCCGAGCGAGCACGCGATCCGCCCACTGTTGCGTGACGAGGTCGGAGAGATTTTCCCAGCACGTGTACCTAGTGCCAGGACGTCTGGCCAGGACTCTGCCAGCTTCCTCTTTGGCTTCAACTGCTGATCCTTTCAGTCTTGCCTTTCTTGTGACCTACTACCATTTCCTGCACACCAGGAAGAGACTTGATTTTGGAGTAGAAAGTTATCTGGCAACATCGAGTCACAGTAAATGCTTTAGAATTGGAACCAAATCCAGTTGCCAAGACTGAATGATTGCCCGGGGATTATCTGGGTGCTTCTTCATGTCATGAAACGGGTGCCCACAAACTCACACAGGGCGGGGAGGAGCAGCTCTGAACCAGCCCGGGAGTGGGGGAGGGAGGGAATCAAGCCGAAAGAGGAAAGGGTCATGTGGTTCAAAATCAGGATTTGGAGATTGCGGAGAAAGAGGATCTCATTCAGTAGTAAATGCCAAGCACATTTCGGCTCACACAGAAGACAGAACCGAGAGGGGAGGCGAGGGGATTGGCCTGGCGATCGCTCCCCACCGCTCTTGGAGTCAAGCGTCCAGGGCCCCCTCCTCCACTTTGCAAATGGTGGGGACAAGAGTGGGAACATTCACTAGACAATTCTACAGGCTTGGGGAGGCCCTCAAAAATGTGGGGAGTCCCCACTTACTGGGTTCCATCCCCAAGAAGCCTTCAGGAAATAGAGGGTCTTTGCGTCTGTGTGCTTCCCAGCAATGTGGACCCCCTGATTGTGTGAGCCTGCCCTCAAATATCATCCCCTGTTCCTGTAGTTACTCTCCTCAGCGACCCCAATGGGCCCATGGCTGTTGCTAGATGTTCAGATCTTATTTACCACTCAAGACCTAATTCAAAGGCTGTTTTTCCAAAGCAGTCTCCATCACTGAATGAAACAAGCCTTTACCCTGGGTTCCAATGGAATCCCTTTCATACCTCAGGGGAACCAGCATTGCTCTGTCTTTGTCTGCATAGCAAATTGCAAAGCTCAAGAGCATGTGCGGGTGGGTGAGTCTGCTCAAGTCACCTTTGATTACTCCCACAGCGCATTGCCCACATCTGTTAGTCACCAATTCTTTTTCCCACTTTGCTTCCAACTGATTTCCCTCTCTCACACCACATCTGCCCGGGCCTCGGGTCATAGAACAACATATCGGCATTCCTGCCGAAGTTTTTTGAAACAGCTGCCACGCCCATCACAGAATCAAATTGTATCACGGTACTGACATGGAGAAACTTGTTCTCCATTGTTCCTATTAGTTGTTTTTCAAGGAGAGAAAAGGAGGGTGATAGACCAGTCCATCCTCCCCATGGAGCTGTTTTTGGAGTAAAAAAGGAGAGATCATTTTGGAGGAACTAGATCTTAGGAGAAGTAAATGGAGAGGAGGGCAGTTATGAGGGAGTTATATAAGGAAAGTGGGATGAAGAGATTTTTTTTCTGTAGCAACTATGAGATTGAAATTTTGGAGAAAGAGGAAATGTTTTAAAAGAACTATTTGAATGTTTTGACTGAATGGGTCACTGAAAAACCCTTCACTGCATCTACAAAACATCCCACAGTGATATGAAACTTGTTCTTGAGATTTCATATAGGAACTAATGGATTTTTAAATGCAGGTTGACAAAGACCAGATTACAGAATGTTTTACTTTATACTGCCTAAGCTGGAACCTCAAGATCAGAATGTTACAATACAAAAAAGGAAATTATTTCACATAAACCTCAAGTATAAAGAGAAGACAATACTTACATGACCTGTGGAACATTCTATCACTAATATTGGTGGAGCCTAAGAGACCAGAAATTATCCTGCCCTACCAACTAGTCTTACGGTTTTAATGTCTAAATAATCCCTTTCTAAAATGGCCTTGCGCTATTGTTGTTATTCCTAATCCATTACCTGCCAAAGAAATTCTAACATCTTAAATAGGTATACATAGCAAGATACACAAAAATATTATATGAATAAACTACACCCCTCTCCAAAATGGCCAGAGTTTAATAGCTCTATAATAGGTACAATATGCCATCCATTCTCCCAGTCTACTAATTCCTTTCCAAATACACCTTCCATTTAAATTAAGTTAGCCTCTCATGCCAGAAGTTCTTAATTTTATGCTGAAGATGTAGATAAACAGGAACACTCACTCTTTGCCAGTGGGAATGCAAAATGGCAGACACTTTGGAAGATAGTCTGATACTTCCTGCTAAAACTAAATACACTCTTGCCAAAGGATCCAACAATTGTCATCCTTGATATTTATCCAAAAGAGTTGAAAGCAAAAACCTACCCATGGATGTTGATAGGATCTTTATTCATAATTGCCCAGTCTTGGAACCAACCAAGATATCCTGCAGTAGATGAATGGGTGAAGTGTAATGGGGCCTAACAATGGAATATTATTCAGCACTGATAAGAGAAGCATTACCAAGACCTGAAAAGACATGGAAGAAATTGTAAATGTCAATTACTAAGTGAAAAGACTGTATACTGTAGGAATCCAACTATATGACATTCTGGACAAAGCAAAACTATGGAACAGTGCAAGGGACAGTTTCTGCCAGACACAAGGTAGCAGAGAAGGTTATATAAGCAGAACAGGGCCTCTCTGGTGGCACAAGGGGTTAAGTCTCAGCACTATGAAGCTGTCAGCAGCCACTGCAGCATGAGTTCGATCCCAGCCAGGGAGTTCGATCCTGGCCAAGGAGCTTCCCACATGGTGTAGCAGACCGCGCTCTGCTCCCCTCAGCAGTGTATCTCCATAGATCTGCCTGTTCTGCACCAAGAAGGAATCCTGATATAAACTATGGGTGACAAGGCCTGACAAATTAGGTTCATAGTGTAACAAACATGCTGCATTGATAAGGGACACTGACTGTGTGAGCGGCCGCCGTGGCAGGGAGCAGAGACTCTCCAGGGATTCTTTGTACTGTCCTCCCAGTATTGCTATGAACCTAAAACTGCTCTAAAAAACAATCTTTTTGTAAAACAATCTTTTTGTAAAACAATCTCATGGGTGGTGCATTTTTCTGAGGAAGCAGACCACGGTTTTCATCAATTTCCAAGCATTCTCTAATTCCAAAGAGTTAAAGAATCACTGAAGCATTTCTGTAATTCCAGGACTTGCTCTGAAAAAATATTCAATGTTTATTCCTTCCAATTCATTTCCCTGCGCCCACCAGACAAAAGGCTTTCACCACCCAGAGTCTTTTCTGCTACATGAAATGGGCTTCCCCTTGTCCTCAGGGTTAGTCCTGGGCAGAATGACAGGACGTCTATTATTGGAGACAGTGTTTCCCAGTCTTGAAGCCCCACCCCCCACTTCTTTATCCCCATCAGATAATCACGCTGTGCTGTCTGCATACCTCTAGGCAGAAAATCTGACTGATGGGGCCTCCCTGGTGGCGCAGCTATTGGGCGCTAGGCTGTGGAGCTGTCGGCAGCAGTGACTCGAGTTCGACTCCCAGCCGGGGAGATTCCCACATGGCGCGCAGACCTCTCCTGCCTCGCCCGCTGCTCCCCTCAGCAGTGTGTTTCTGTCCATCTGCCTGTTCTGTTCCCCACTCTGTCTCTGCTGAACCCTCTCGCTGCCCCACGCCTTTGGCCTGTACCCCAGCTTGCATGCATAAATAAATAAATCTTTAAAAAAAAAGAAAAAGAAAAAGAAAATCTGACTGATAAATGGTTCCCAGGCCCTTTATCTCGAGCCTTTCCTGCTCTGCCTGACTGAGCAGGTAGTTTCCTGGTGTTGGGACCACCGCCAATTAGCTCACTATTGTTTTTTAAATTCCCACATAAAGGAAAACTCAGACCTATTGAGAAATGTGGCGAATGTGGACCGATTTGAGTTTTCAGAGCTTCAACTTAAAAGCTTCATTCATATTCGACACGTGAAATTGGTTAGGAAAGAAGAGTATGGAATATTCAAAGCCACAGTAAGATTTCAGTGTTGGGAGTGACTTTAGAATTACTCAGTCAGCTCAATAAGTAAGGCAACCAAACACCCCGAGAGGTTTGTCAAAGCCTTAAAAATAGCTGAGGAACCAAGAGGATGATTTTTCCCAAACCGTTCTGCACACCAACTCCATGATATATACATGCTCTTTTCTTACTTGAGTCTGCTTTTCTCATTCTATGTACCCAAACTGCTTAGCCATGAAACCAGGAAAGCATGAATGCATTGCATGGAAAAATGTTCCTGACTATCTGCCTTAGTTGGATCCTACAGATGAAGATTAGACAGGCAGGCTGCGTGACGCCCAGTGGGAAAAAGTTTACGCTTATACCCAAGCAAAAGTCAAATAAAGTCATATACACATCTAACCAGCACACACCCCAAGATTTGCCGATGGCCTTATGGCTCACGGTGTTGCAGCTGGCTGTTTCCTGGACTCAGCAGTAGAATCTCAGCCCCTCACTAAAATATTGCATCTGCAAAAACAGCTCCCCTGGGAAAGGTTGGCAGCTGCTGCTGGGCATGAGATTCAGCTGCCCTCCAAGAGCTGGGTAGAGAACACACGTGGCAGCCTGGTCTCCTCGCTGCCTGGCTGTCTTTCCAAAAGGAAATAATCCAAGCCCAAGTTCTGTCAACTCTGCCAAGCCTCTCCACCTCCCAATAGTAGTCCCCCAAGGAGAGAAGAAGAGAAGAAAGTTTGGGGTCAATTCTCTTTTTACTCTTTGGAGTTCACATATGAAAAAATGCTGAAACAGTCAAAATACAGGTCCTTGGACTTTTGGGGATCCCTTCCTGGTGTCACAAGGATCTGGGAAGGTAAAAATGGGGAGCAGGAAACAGGTGAAGAGGGAAAGGCTGTGCTAAGGGGTTGAAATGAAGTGAATTAGAGAGGACAAGGGAGAATATTCCAGAAAGAAGGGCAAGAATCTTCTAGAGAACACATGAATAAGAGTGGGGATGTGGAAAGCATTACATGACTTGAGAATCAGAATTATGCTTCAAATCTATTTGTTTTTCTTTCCTTTGAGTGAGAGGGTTTCTTTTTGACTGCAATTAAGTTCCACCTCTCTGCTCACATAGTTCCCAGTCCTCCATGCTGTTTGAAGCTCTAGACACCTACCATGGAATCCAGCCAGAGCAGGGCATTGCCCCCTGGTTGGTCCTGGTGTGATCAGTAGACCCTCTGAGGTGACTTTCCAACTTCTTCTCTAAACCAGAAGCACAGAGTGCATCACTCTTTAGAAGGAAGAAGAAAGGGAAATTTAATTTTCTTAATATTTAACCCAGCACATAGACACCATATGTACAAATCCTACTCTTAAGTGATGTTCAAATATTAGCTCATGACCTACAAAATCTCGTGCCAGAATCATGGACTGCGGCAATGATGATGGCATCTAACCCAATTCTAGACCAGTTTTTTAGACAACAGTGTGAGTTCATTAGTGCTCAATTTACAGATGAGAAAATGAGACTCAGAAATTTGTATCCAGCCAAAGGTCACCTTGTGATTCAGTGCTGAGCCCCGAGTCTCCCCCTCTTTCACGACCACAGGGGACACACTCATACTCTGTGGAGGGCGGGGGCATCCCGAGATCCTTGCTAAGGTTCAGCAGCAAATCTCCCATCTCCCTGGACAGGGCACCCCCAGGGCACGGCCATCTCCCAGCCGCGCACCTCAGGAGCCAGAAGCTGCTGCTGGGTAGCGGCGCCTGAGTGACAGGCAGGAGCAGGCTGGGGCAGGAACGGAGCAGATGGGCTCCGCAGAAACGGGGACTTGTGCCATGTGTAGGTCACCTTGGCCAAAGGACCCGTGGACAGAACACTAAGCACGAGAGACTGGAGTGTCCAAGGGATGATGTGCAAACCAGGACGTGGTTACCCAAGAAAGGGGCAGAAGGGAGAGGACAAGGGGGAGGTGAGTGGGCACTCACAGAACCAAGCCCTCGGGCTGAGCTTTCAAGGCAGAGTTGGGGGGCCCCTGGGGTGAACTGGTAAGAGCAAAATAACACAGAGAATAAAATGGAGCC
Organism: Scalopus aquaticus; assembly: GCA_004024925.1. Classification (NCBI taxonomy): domain Eukaryota; kingdom Metazoa; phylum Chordata; class Mammalia; order Eulipotyphla; family Talpidae; genus Scalopus; species Scalopus aquaticus. The sequence goes on from PVIJ01010541.1 coordinate 43,801, forward strand.
TCCAGGATTTTGGTCTCAGATTTATTTAAAATTTGAGCCACCTTTTAGAAAACAAAAAACATTGAGTAGAAGCCCAGATTTTAGAGGTACACTCTTACACTTTTTTTCTTTTTACACCAGTGGTTTATTTGAAGTGAGTCGAAGTAAAAAAAAGTAGAAAATAAATGATGTGGACTGCCACTGCTGATATGCAGACAGGAGGAAAAGTTGAACCAAAATATGTACACTCGACAGTTTTCCTTACAAGGAAGACCGTCACTGTTAGCGTCTCCTATCACACCAGCTCTTGAAGTGTGGAATTTTTCCAGTTTCTGTCAGAGTAGGCAAAATATCACAACGCCAAGGATAAAATTTAACATTTATATTTCTTGGAAATCAGTGTTGACAGCGTTCATACTCTTACCAAATTGTCAAAAAGTAAAGACGAGAATCTCCTATAAGTACAGGTGGAATAGAAATGAAAGATTAATAAGCAAAGACAGACAGATGAGCGACCCAGTGCCCTTTTCATGATTAATGGAAATTCTGATAGAATTTACCAGAACTTTTATTTTAAAACTAAAGATGGAAAACCGTAGACTCATCATTTCCTTTTTTATATTCTTTGTGTCCTTTTTAAAACTGGCTTACCTGGAGCTGAAAAAGGCCTTTCTAGGGTCAAATTAAGTGTGGAAAATCTACTGCGGAAAGTGACCTACTTACAGCTCAGTGATATTTTCATAGAAACTTCGAGGTTGTCTAGCACAACCACTCATTTATGTTTCGGGTGATAGAATAGTCGTCTCAGCAGGTGAATGACTTTTCTAGGTGAGTTAACTAGTGAGCTGAAAACCAGAACTCCAGGTCTTCTCACTCTGTATGGAATTAGATTTCATCTACCCCTCAGACTTCTTTCATCTTATCAGGCAAAAATAAATTAATTATTTAAAGTAAACTGTTCAAGGAATATAGGGAAACCAAGTAAGAAAGAGACACTCAGCTAGGGAGGGGGAGGATAAGGGCACAAAATGGAGTAGAAAAGGACACAAGGGACCATGGAGATGGGTCGCAGGCGAATTGGTGGTGGGTTACCCAAGGGGAATACAAAATGTAAAAAATATAAATAAAAATAAATAAATAAATAAAAATAAAGTAAACTGCTCAGGGGCCTCCCTGGTGGCGCAACAGGTTAAGTCTCAGTACTATGAAGCTATCTGCAGCCACTGCAGCATGAGTTCAATCCCTGGCCAGGAAGCTTCCCACATGGCACAGCAGACCTCTCCTGTCTCACCCACTGCTCCCCTCAGCAGTGTCCTTCAGTAGATCTTCCTGTTTTGCTCCCCACTCTGTCTCTGGTGAATCCTCTTACCCCCCAACACCTCTGGCCTACACCCCAGCTCTTGTATTCATAAATAAATAAATATTTTTTTAAAAAAATAAACTGTCCAGAGATGGGCATTCATTACTAAAAATGCATAAAGTAATTCACCATTAATTTCAAAGAAAAGATAGTCATAACCATAAGCAGTCCAAAGGAGAAATTGAAGGTAAAATCCATCTGTTATTTTAACACAACTGTTCAATCATAATACAATAAACTATCTTTTTATTATATACGATTTGGTTCAGAAAAAAGGTGATGCTTTCAAAGCAAAATTATATTCATGTTTGAGTCCACGATCCTCCTGCCCTAGGCAACACTGTTCTCTCCTCTGCATTAATATTATGAAATAAGTATACAGAGTAGAAATATGCCACTATCTTAATATCTGCTGCCAGAAATACTTTCAGAAAGAGAACTGTTTTTGTAAGCAAAATGTCATAAGTGGTTAAGTCCCCCATGAGCAAAGATAAGGACACAAAAGTGCAAGTTAAGTACTTTGTATTAAAAATCAACTGAAACTAAAGTGCAAAACTATAAAACTCCCTAGGAGGTAACACAGGAAAAAGTTTAAATGACCTTGACTACAGAAGTAATCTTTTTGCATATAACACCATAGACACAATCCATGAAAGAAAGAACTGATGAACAGGACTTTACTGAAAATTAAAATTTCTGCTCTGTGAAAGTTGATGGCAACAGAATGAGAAATAGACTACAGACTGGGAGAAAATATTTGCAAAGGACACATCTGAGAAAGGATTATTATCCAAGATATACAGATAACTCTTAAAACTCAACAATAAGAAAAAAAACAGCTCTCCAGGAAGCTGACCCACATGGCGCGGAAGACCTCTCCTGCCTCACCCGCTGCTCCCCTCAGCAGTGTACTTCAGTCAATCTGCCTGTTCTGCTTCCCACGCTCTCTGGTGAATCCTCTCACCCCCCACACCTCTGGCCTACGCCCTGGTTCTTGTATGCATAAATAAATAAATCTTTTTTTAAAAAATGAGATAACACTACACACCCATTAGGAAGGCAAAATCCAAAACACTGACAACTGAACTGACGATGATATGGAGCAACTGGAATGCTTGTTCATTGCAGGCAGAAATGCAAAATGACACAACCACTTTGGAAGACGTGGCATATTTTACAAAAGTAAATACATTCCATACAATCCAGTAACTGGGCTCCTTGGTACTTATCCAATTGAGTTGAAAACTTATGTCCACATAAAAAACCTGCACAGATATTGATGGCAACTTCATTTATGATTGCCAAACCTAGAACCAACCATGATGTGCTTCAGTAGGTGAACGGGTAAACTGTGTTCTGTTTAGACAATGGAAAATTAATCAGCACTCTAATAAATGAGCTGCCAAGCCACAAAACAGCAAGGAAAAACCTTAAGTACATATTTGTAAGTGAAAGAAGCCAGCACAGACAGACAACATGCTGTATGATTCCAACTGTGTGACATTCTGGAAAAGGAAAAGCTATGGAAATAGTGAATTGATCAGGAGTTGGTGGGTCTGGACAGGGATAAATAGATATAACAAAGGGGGTTGCACTCAAATGCTTTGCATTAAAGCTCAACAGAAACTAAAATGGGACCTCCCTGGAGGCTCAGCACTATGTTTCAGCACTATGGAGCTATCTGCAGCACAAGTTCAACCCCCGGCCAGGGAGCTTCCCACATGGGTCAGCAGACCTCTCTTGTCTCTCCTGCTGCTCCCCTCAGCAGTGTATTTCAGTTGATCCACCTGTTCTGCTCCCCACTCTGTCTCTGGTGAATCCTCTCACCCTTCCCCCCCACATACACACACACACCTCTGGCCTACACCTCAGCTCTTGTATGCATAAATACATAAATCTTTAAAAAAACAAACTAAAATGCAAAACTATAAAACTCCTAAAAGACAACCCAAGAAAAAAATCTAGATGACCTTGACTATGGAAATAATATTTCAGATATAACATAGAGGATCAGATATAATGCAGAGGATTTTTAGTGGACATACTTTTAATGATATCACAATAATGAATAAATTTCATAGTACATTTATCCAAACCCAGAACATGTCCAGCACTAAGAATAAACTATGATGGAAACTATGGACGCTGGGGATTGTGATGCATCAATTTAAGTTCATTTATTAAAAAATATGCCACTCTGGTATTGGCTGTTGATTATGGGGGAGCTAGGAGTGGGGGGGCATGGGATAGGAGCAGTGGGGCAGGAAGTTTATGGGAATCTCTGTGGCTTCCTTCAGGTTTGCTATAAACCTAAAACTGCTCTTAAAAAGTAAAGTCTTGATAAAAAATTGACACTTGGATATGATGAGCGAGTAGGGAAAAGAGAAGAAAGACCCTAAGGGTGCCCCCCAGTACTGTCAGAAAGCTTGGGACAGAGCAGAACCCGCTGCACAAATTGTCTGAGCTAGTGCCAAGGCACGAAGCAATCCCTGGCTTAGGTTCACGTACTGTGGCTTGTGGTTAGTGAAAGGGAGTCTGATACTGGCCAGTGGGACGGCTGTGTGGTTTGCCGGGCTAGGCCAGACCACTGAGATTACAAAGTCCATTCACACATTACACGTGCCTTTCATCACACAGGCCAAAGAGGAAAGAAGTATGACTTTGATGGCTTTCAAATCCTCTTTTTCTTGTTTTATAATTTTATTTGCCTGCTTAGCACTCTGAGTGTTCCTCTTATTACTCTGGATATCTCAGGGGAAAAAAATAGGTAAAATAAATAAAAATAAATAAATAAATAAATAAAATAGGTAAAGACCTAGAAGGCCTCACACAGACCTTCTCCTAACAGTGGAGAATCTCCTGGGGGTAGATGTAATGTGTAAGAATGCCAGTATAAAAGGAGAAAGAGAGCTTACAGAACACCCAATGAAGCCTAGGCTTGTAGGGCGGAAGCAGAAGCTAGAGAGGTTCCCGGCCCCTGATTAACTGGCTGGCTAGAGGCTAGACGAATCTGAAGAGCCGACTCAGATCAGTGCGAAGCTAACTGCATTTGCCTATTTCCAAGCCTGCCTATACCTCCCTCGAGCATTCCATCATGTTCTGTCAAATATTCACTACTTCTGTCACAGAGGAAATTAAATACTCCAAAATCCATCAGTCTGTGCCCCAGCTGATGTGGGTTTTCCACAGGAACTCATGTTAAGCAAAACAGAACAGGCACAGCCCAAAGCTTCATGGACTCGTGATTAGCAGAGAAAGGAAGCCAGGAATGAAGAAACTCTAAGGAAAACACCTACCACACAAGGCCAGAGGAAATTGGCAGAAGTTACTGTGATGGGGCCAATTGTGAACACACATAAAATAAAAACATGAATTCTAACGCCCAAAAAATATTATTCAAATAGTATGCATTTTCAGCTAGTGCTGAAACAAAAAATGCTTGCTAGCAGATCGAATTTCCGATGAATTCTAAAAGAACTATTTTCCATGACAGCTTTGTACTTTGCAAATGTTTTCAGGAGTTATGGGGTTCTTTGCCCTCCACTGGGCCAGGCATGATTTTCTGAGTCATCCACTTGGGCAAGTGCTAAAGGAAAGGTGCTGAGGTGAGCTGAGTGACAGCCCCCAAAGATTCTCACCTGGAATATATGTGTTCTGATTTAAAAAAAAAAAAAAAAAAAAAAAAAGGAGGCAGAGAGAACCTTGACAGAAGAGGAAGGGGGGATGTGGCAAGGGGGGAGATGGAGCAGTGAGGAAGGGGACGCGCGCCCACCAGCTGGGGCCTCCAGAAGTGATGAGGCAGACTCTCCCCTCAGTGCCTATGGGTGGGCCCAGATATGCTGACCCCAGCTGGGACCTGGAGGGCCGGTTCCAGGCCTGTGGCCTGCGGGGACGGAAGGGGACAAACAGGTGCACTCTCTAGAGCCACCATGTTTATTTGTTGTTTTGTTTTTAAAGATTTATTTATTTTTGCATACAAGCTGGGGTACAGACCAGAGGTGTGGGGCGGCGAGAGGGTTCCCCAAAGGCAGAGTGGGGAGCAGAACAGGCAGATCAGAAATACACTGCTGAGGGGAGCAGCGCAGAGGCAGGAGAGGTCTGCTGCGCCATGTGGGATTCTCCGCCGCCGCTGGGGGTCGAACTCGCGTCGCCGCTGCAGACAGCTCCACAGCGCAGCGCTTAACCACTGCGCCACCCAGGAGACCCAGGAGCCACCAGGTTTGTGGTTACTTGATGCTGCACCAAAAGGAACCCAGGCAGGTGGGAGTGGCGATTACCTTCACCTGGTGAGCCAAGGCCCGTGGTCGCTCGGAGATAAAGAAACAGGTAAATGGTGATCACGTAGGAACAATAGGGACAGGGCACAGAGAGGCCCCGCTCAGGATCCACTCGGCTCCAGGATCTTTTTATCACGTGCTTTTCTGGGGGCCTTAGAATGATTGGGGTGGGGAGGGGGCGAGCGAGAACCTCCGAATTATTAAGTGAGGCTGGAGGGACATGCCTGGTTAAACAGACCACACCGGGACAGTCAGCAAGAATTCTGGGCAGACGGCCTTTTATTTTTTTTTATTTTTGTTTCAAAGATTTATTTATTTATGCCTACAAGCTGGGGTGCATGCCAGAGGTGCGGGGGGATGAGAGGATTCCCCAGAGACAGAGTGGGGAGCAGAACAGGAGGATCCACTGAAGTACACTGCTGAGGGGAGCAGCGGGGAGACAGGAGAGGTCTGCTGCACCATGTGGGAAGCTCCCTGGCCAGGGATCGAACTCAGGCTGCAGTGGCTGCCGATAGCTTGACAGCGCTGAGACTTAACCCCTGCGCTACCAGGGCGGCCCCCAGGCAGCCTTTTAAATTGAGAACAAGTTTTAAAAATCAACACTATTCAGCAAGAGCGATTCTTCTCATGAAATTCAGCAGGAAGGCGTGCCTGCAAGGTAGTTGACTCTGCCCTCAGGATTCCAGAGCTTTCCTTTGGAAAACTGGTCTCCAAGAGACCTCTTCTGAGAGCCAGCTGTTGGCAGTTCCAGGGGCTGGGAATATTAACTGGGCTCTCACTTCAAGGCGGGGGCTCTGTGTGAGGTCTTGGGAGCCAGGACACAGCGCAGCGCCACCCACTGGCTGTGGGTGGAGATCACCCTCTCATGGGGGCCCCGTAGAGGCAGAGCCACCGAGGTCCTCAAAGCAAGAGGCCCCTCTTCATCCTGTGACTGACTCAGTGGAAATGCCTGTGTAGAAAAAACTGTGAAGAAAGTTAAGAAGAGCTAAAGGCATTTTGCTAAGAATAATAAACCAGGGCGACCCCAGTCCAGCCCTGTCCAGCCCTGTCTTCACAGGGAAGCAGTCAGAGGCGGCCCCTGGTGTTAGAGGACCAGAGAATCATAGCTAGGACCAGAGCATCGCAGCAGATCTTTCTTGACCTGGAGGGATAAAGTCTGGTATCACCAGGCAGCAACTCTGCAGCTCGTTCCACTCACTCACCTTCCATCTTATCGCAGAATACCGAAGCCAGGCCTCCGACGCCCCCAAACCAATGGAGAAACTGAGTCAGGAAGGTTCCGTGCTCTGCCTTCCATTCCGTACTCTCCTGGCACCCAAGAAGAGCGTCTGAAAGACCCTCTAGCTCCTATGGCCTCTGTCAGCCAGACTTTAACCCAGGGTTTTCTGTCTAAAACTGGTGCTGAAAGGTTGCAAACTCATAAACACTGATTTGTTCCAAGGGGAAAAGATAAGTAACAGAGTCACGACGCAGACGTTTCAATGCACACAGGGACTAGGGATTCCTGCAAGGCCGTTCGTGGTCTCAGATCCGCCTGCACAGACAGAATAAAAGGAATGGGCGAGAAAGGTGTTCTTCCTACTTGGTGCTGAGCCATCAATTACGGGCCCCCGGCTGCAGCCACTCAAAGGGCACGGTGGGATTTCCGGGGCCAGAAGGGGCGCGTCTCTGTCTGAACTGAGTGGCCAGAAGCTGCTGGGCCGAGTGAGGGGTCCGCAGGCATCTTGGAGAAGGGCCCCTCTCCTCCCCTCCCCCACCGGCCCCCGCCCCCCGCGCAGGGCGTGCGCCTCGCTCTCCCTGGAAGTGCAGAGCTCGGCTGCCAGCGCAGCAATGACGCGCAGCCCGTCTTCTGTTGAGAATCAACGCAGAAGTCAAGCTTAAGAAAGATTTTCTCCTCTCGGGTCAGAATGGTAAGTGATTTTTTTTTTTTAAGATTTACTCATTTATACAAGCTGGAGTACAGGCCAGAGGCGTGGGGTGGCGAGAGGGTCCACCAGAGACAGAGTGGGGAGTAGAACAGGTAGATCAGAAATACACTGCTGAGGGGAGCAGCGGGCGAGGCAGGAGAGGTCTGCTGTGCCATGTGGGAATCTCCCCCGCTGGGCATCGAACGCATGGCGCGCTGCCGACAGCTCCACAGCACAGCGCTCAACCGCTGCGCCACCAGGGCGGCCCTGGTAAGTGATTTTTAAGCACCTGGACACGCTGGCCTGGAAGAGGCCTGTGCAAGGCGCCTGTGGCTCCCGGCGCCGTGGTGATGAAGCTCAATTCCTGTTCTCGTCTTTTCCTTGAGGCGCCGCGTGGTCGCGGGGGTAGTGGATGGGGGGGCTGACGGGGAGAGGTTGTCCAGTCACCGTGCAAGCCCACCCCTGAGCCCCTCCGTCCCTGCCCTCCCCCTTGGCATCTGGGAACTCCGTACTGTTGTCAGACTCGAAGGTTTTGTTTCGTTTGTTTGCTTTTTTCTTTATATTCCACAAATTAATGAACTCGCATGTTCGTGTTTCTGCCGTGACTTCTTTAACTCAGGATCAGTCATGCCCTTCGGTCCGTCCATGAGGTGGCAAGAGTCCACCTTTTACAGCTGACTCGTGTCCCCCTGTGTATCCAGCCACGTGGGCGCTGCCTGTCCCGGGTATTCTGAATATGGGGGTGCAGGTATTTTTCAGAACATGGGGTGCAAATCCTACCACTCCTGTGGTTCCCGCCTCAGTGGTTTCCCATGGCCTTGAGGACAGAGCCCAGCGGCTCCCCGGGCCCAGGTGTCTGGTCATCTGGTCCTCACACCTCTCCATCTCCTGCGCCACGCGGCACCCTCCCCTGGACTCACCGAGATTGTTCCCCTCACCTGGAGTCATGACTGTAGCCCTGGACCTTGGCACCCGCAGCTCCCCTTACCTGGAAAGTCTTCCAGCGCCACCTTCCTGATTTCTGTGTCAAGTTCACCTGCAGGGAGACTTCGCTGAACTCTCCCTGCAGGCCGGGAGCGCCTTTGTTGTTGCACTTCCCAAGATGAACACTAGGTGGCAGCACCGGGCTGCGTTTGAAAGCTCAGGCTCAGAATCTGCGCAGCCTGAATTCCAAAGCCAGCACTGCGGGTAGCAGCTCGCCGCCCTGGGTAATCCCCTTGGGCCGCGCTGTGCTTCATAGAGTCATGTGTCGGTTCAGCGAATGGATGAAAAGTGCCAGAAAGTCCAAGGTAAATGCTCAGTAAATGCTACCTGCTCTTCGATCATAGAGTTCGGTTTAGGAGTCCATCTCTCCTGGACATCTGCCATGGAAATTTCATGGTGTTTATTTATTTTTCTATATTTCTGATTTAATTTTTGTCATTGTAAGTGTAAGGGGTGCGTCATTGGGGATCACATGTTCTGCCAACTCCATTAAGTTTGAATGTGAAGAGCTCGAATCCACTTTGCCAGGGTCTCCTAATTCTATCCTAGAAGATTCACCATTTACAAATTCCAAAACTATATGCTATATTTCCTGGTCCTTTGTAACACACTCCTCTCCACATCCCACACCCTGTGAATTACTCGTTCACACCCTTTTTTTATTTCCTCATCAAAGGGCACTTGAAGAGCTCAGCTCTCCTCACACCACTGCCTGCTTCAAAGTCTTATCTGGCTTTCAGCTGCCTGGAGAGTAAAGTCTGAATGCCTTAGCCTGCTGACAAAGGTCTTCCAAGGGTTCAGGAATGAAATTAACCACACATACCTCCCCACTCCACATGCCTTTCTCACCCTCACACTGGGTTTACATGGTTTCTGCCTGAACATGCTTATTTACTTCACTGGGCTTTTCCTCCCCACCACAGCTTCCCCATAGCGCCCAAAACATCTCTTCCCACTTCCACTGTAGATTGTATATGCTGCTCTAATAGCAATTGTCACAGAGTCTCCTAATGATTGCTAATTGCAATCTGACTTCTAAAAATGGATTTTCACATAGTTGGTATAAGTTTATTCATTTTCCATAAAAGTTAGCCTTTGGTTTTATGTTAATGCATCTTTTTTTCTGCGTTAAAGTAGTGATGTTTAGAACCAGGAAGAAAAGAAATTTGACCTTAAAAGTTTGGGAAATTCTGCTGAGTCGGAAGGGAGAGATCGGAGGCCAGGTCAGGCTGGCAGAGCAGACAGCTGAGCTCCTTTCCACTCCCCCGTGAAGGAAGGAAGAGGAGATGCCTGAGATTCGGTTGGGAGGAAGTGAGGCTTAGCTGTCCCACCCACAAGGAACCCAGCCACACATGCTTCTCAGTGGGATGGACAGAAGAGCCACCAAGCTGAGCCCTATCAACCTACAAGTGCCCTAAAACAGCTGTTGTTTTAAGCCACTAAGTTTTGGGGTGCTTTATGACACAGCAAATAATAGAAACAGTCAGTCATTCTTACCACAGAATTTTTGAAGAAGAAAACCACTGTTGTCTCAGGTGGACTGCTCTGAATCCTGACCTGCTGAGGCTGCCTCAGGCTGACAAAGTGTCAGTGCTCTGGGGAGAGCAGATATTTGGGCAGAATCCACCTGCATAGATTTGACACTAGACCGACATTGCCCAGGACAAGGACAGGTCAGTTTCATCCTCCTTTGAACTCAGGACCTAGAATGCAATAGGTCTCTCCAAAATGTCTAGACCAAGAATTTTCCAAGACATGTCACGTTGGCACATGGTGTCAAGGTCAAGTGAGGCCCATGTGCTTCAAGAGAAATATTTCATCATTCCCTGAGAAACACAGAATGAGGATCAGCCAGATAGAGGGTCAAGTGCAGAAGTGAACTTTGCATCCGAGAAACCCATCCTTACAGTGGGCAGACATATACCAACAGAGCTTCCGATTTTTGCGAGTTCCCCTCTCCTCATCATGGGGTCCCCTTCCCCTCCTTGGTGCCCCAGACCCCTACCCTATTACTTAGCTAGAGGAGAAAAATCCTCCATCTGTCCAGTTTATGCTGTAATTTATAGTCACGTACATCTCCATATACATGTAATTAGATATGATCTTTTCCTCCTACTAATCTGTCTGATGTTAATTTCTTTCCTCAACAAGCCCAAGAATTAAGAGAAAACATCCCTTCTGCCCTTACAATATCGATGTAAACAGGGTTATATTTCGGTGGCACGATTTGTAATGGATTTTTGCTTTTTGCTTTGTTCTGAACAAAGCTTTTTTGCTTTGTTCTGAACTGTTTGAATTTCTCCATTATCAGGATCCGCTTATGCAATTTAAAATTAACACAGGTTTAGATCAAATGGTAGATAGACAGATGTGTGCATTCTTTGTAAAGCTGGATGACCATCTCAGTACAGCATTATAGCTCAGAACAGAATTACACACACACACACCAGCACTGTTAGAGGGCACCCCAATGTGAAATGGGGTGGCCTGACTGTGGGCCCTCACCCATGTGCTTAAAGGGGACTTATAATGAGACTCAACTGTAGACACACACACAAAGTTTAATGAAGGGTTTATTTACAAAAAGGTGAAATGAAGAAAGGAACAACTCAGGGAGAAAGAGAGACAAATTGGTGAATGCGTCCTACCAGTTCTGCTGAGCTGGGACCCCAACAGCTTGCTGAAAGCTGAAAGCCAGCGAAAAACCAAGGCACCCCTAAGGCCCACGTGTCTGGTTATAGACCAAGCCCGGCTGCTGAACTCCACCCTCCGTTCCCAGCATCCTCCCCTCGGTGGTGATGACATTGCGGGATTTCTAGTCCTTCGTGTCATGGATCTCTTTGGTCTGGGGTGGGGCCATAAAGCTTATTTGTGAAGTTTGTTCAGGACGCCCTCATTGCAACCTCTTCGCAAGTGGGTAGCAAATCATCAAAGCCAGAGAAAAACATCCCAAACCACTTCATCCTTCCGTCCTCTGGGACCTCACACAACAGGGCACAGCACGAACATCTCTCCCCACTCTCTCAAAGCCAGCCCCCCCACCCTGTTCCCAAAGAACTCAGACTTTGGTTTCTTCTCACAAGACAGCGTCTATTTTCCTCCATCTAATGCTTCCCTGCTCTTCCTATAAATCTAAATCAATGTTGTCTTCTGGACTTTCGTCTGTTCTTCATTCCGAGAGCTGGTAGATAATTTCAAAGTTGACATGGTGCGAGAAGGAGCTTCATATTCACCCATGACTAGCATTTACCTGTGTAACACAAGCTGTGTCATGTAACAGAGACTGCACACGCACACACGCACATGCGCGCGCGCGCACACACACGGCCCATGGGGTCCCACTCCGTACTTCTCCTGAGGAAAAAGTGGCATGCAAAAGGCTAAACACAATTCGACAAGGGATAGTCTGTATCCTTTGTTAACGTTTGATGTTAAGCACAGACACAAACAACACAGGCACCATCAGCAAAACACTGCATGCTCCTTTGAAGATAAGGAACAGTAGCTATCAGCCTTGTTAATCATTTAAGAAGTTGTTTTCCCCACTGTAAAAACAGCCAGGGAAATGGCTCTAAAGATGCATTAGAGCCAATTAGCAAATGTTGTCCTTTCCTGGATCTGGTGCCCTTTGCTCTCTCATGGTAAAGGTTCAGCACAGAAATATTGGGTGATTATCTAGAGTGCCCTTAATCCTTATTTGCATAATGATTATTCAATTGGATTAACATTCTTTGTACTGGATATGCAGTTAGCCTTCCTCTCCAGGTCAGAACTGTGCAGAAGACCACAAAGAGCTGCAATCTCAACCAGTCCCTCAGGGATGGCCTTTCTTCAGGGGCAAACAGCTCCCAGTTAAAAGCAAAACTGTATAAAAATCCATCAGTACTTCCTGGGAGCAAGTTTTGAATAGGAAAAGGAACACAAGAATCACTGAATACATGTGAAAGTGTGAGTCTCCCCAAGTCGTCCCCCATCCCCCAATGCCAACCTAAAGCACAGAATGGGGACGGGGTGGGAAGCCCAGCTTGACCTTGATCTTCACACATTGCTTCAGACTAGCCCTGCAAGATCCCACCCCCGCACTCCAGCCAATGGCCCCTCATAAGTCAGCATCTCTGGGATGTACAACTCACCTGTGCACACCTGTGCTCACCTGTGCATCTCCATCTCATGCTACTCAAAGCTGATCACCTAGGAGTGTTAAGTGTGTTGTCTACTGAACCCCAAACATGAAATGTTGTGATTGGATCCTTAGCCAAAAGAGCCCCAGAAAGGAAAGTTGTCGGGTACGGAGACATTCATGCCCAATGGGATAGTGAAGATGTAGGAGGTATTCTTAAAGTATTTTTTAAAACTAATAAAGCTTTATCTTTTCATTATCAAGAAAAAAAGCCTTAGGAAAAGTTATCCCCCCCCCCCCAGCCGGGATGAAATTGAAGCCAAAATGTTTCTTTTTTTTTTTTAAATGATTTATTTATTTATTTATTTTTAAGATTTATTTATTTATATATACAAGCTGGGGTACAGGCCAGAGGTGTGGGGCGGCGAGAGGGTTCACCAGAGACAGAGTAGGGAGCAGAACAGACAGATCAGAAATACACTGCTGAGGGGAGAAGCGGGCGAGGCAGGAGAGGTCTGCCGCACCATGTGGGATTCTCCCCAGCCGGGCGTCGGTCGAACTCGCATCGCTGCTGCCGCTGCCGACAGCTCCACAGTGCAGCGCTTAACCGCTGTGCCACCAGGGAGGCCCCAAAATATGTTTCTAACATTTTCCTTCTTGATAGTCATGTACCGCTTTGTCCCATAGCCCCTCCTACCCACCTATAAGGTGTTTTACTTTTTTTATCCAGACATAAGAATAAAAGAATAACAAATTTTAAAAAAAGATGGGGTGAAGTCAGAACTGAGTTTTATTCCAATTTGGGGATCATTTAATAATGTGTGGCTGGTTCAAACTACTCCACCTCTGTGGGTTTACAACGATGATGTGTGTTGTTAAGGACAAAATTATGTCCTCTGAGTATCAGACACACCACTAATGTGACTGCTAATGGAGACAGAACCTATCAGGTTGTAATTAGGAATAAATGAGGCCATCGGGGTGGGGCCCTGATGTGATAGGACAGATGCCCTTCTAAGAGGAAGACACCCGATAGATTGACACCCGGAGAAAGGACTGTGTGAGAACACAGCGAGAAATAGGTCATCTCCAAGCCAAGGAGACACCAGATGTCCCAACACCTGATCTTTGACATCAGCCTCCATCACTGAGAGAAAAGAAACGTCTGTTCCTTCAGTCATCCAGTGGGGGGGGGGGGGTTGTTACTGCCGCCCCACTGCTGCCTTATGCTGCCCTTAGAAGATGATGTACTTATAAGAGGCTAATTAGGAATCTCTTAAGATATTACACCACCATATTTCTTAGTAATTGGCCCTTGAAATTTACTTGATATAAAAATTAAATATTAAAACACTACATCACAGGAGGTTCAGTTCAGTCAAATCTGATTTTAGCTTAGCTTGTTTAACAAATCCTAAATGCAACCATTAATTGAAGCCATTGATATGCAGGCTAGATCCAGGGCTCTGGGCTATTAGCGTAGGGTCTTTCTGGAATCAGACACTCTCAGGTTGAAAGAGCCTTCATCATGATCTAAGGCAGGAAGTCAGTACGGCTGTTTGGGCTTAATGAATCTGCCCAAAACTAGTTACATCTCCTCGAAGAGCAAAGAGACTCAGCTGTCAAGTCAAAGGAAATTCAAGATAGGGCAACTCTCATCTTTTCCTCCTGTCTACCCACACTCCCACCCTTCTCATCCACCTTTTGCCCCGGGCAGCCAACACAGACAGACAGACATCTGCAGGGCCTCCCTTTGCCTTGGCCATGCTGTTTTGAAGTGAAGGTTCCTGGATGGTCACTGTAGCCTGTGAGGGTAGAAGTCATGGAGCAAAAAGTCAGCCTGGGAATGAGGGGCCAGAATCATGGTTGACTCAGAGATGGGAAAGGAGCGGAGAGAAGGAGGCCAGTCTGGAGGAAACAATTGTATCTGAGAACAGATGTTCCACCAATAGCTAGATATCACAAGTTAGAGGAAGGGAAAAAGATCATGTGTTGCATCATAAAATTCAGACTCTAAAAATATATATGTGTATACACACACAGAGACATATGTATCTATATATGCACATACAAGTATATTTTTGTATATGATATATAACATGTAATTTGATGTGTATATATGTATGTGTATATAACCTATATATATAAATAATATATGACATGTATAAACCATGATGAATATGAATACAAAAGTAATTATACACAACATTCAGATTACAGATACAAAACAAACACAGTGTCTCCTCACTCTGGTGATATTGATCAGCAAACTAAAGGTGTGTCAAGCCATATGAGTGGTCTAGACTATGGTTTCGATCTACAATCTGAATCCCAATATACTTCTTAGGGATAAATGCAAAAGATCAAGATTAGATAAGCAATTTTTTTTAAGATTTATTTATTTATACATACAAGCTGGGGTACAGGCCGGAGGCGTGGGGCGGCGAGAGGGTTCACCAGAGACAGAGTGGGACGCAGAACAGGCAGATCAGAAACACACTGCTGAGGGGAGCAGCGGGCAAGGCAGGAGAGGTCTGCCGCACCATGTGGGATTCTCCCTGGCTGGGCATCGAACCCGCATTGTGAGCTGCCGACAGCGACAGCGCCACAGCACAGCGCTCAACCGCTGCTCCACCAGGGAGGCCCTAGATAAGCAATTTTTTAAGTCTAGATCTTTTTGTTCAACCAGTATAGCAAATCAAGTAGATTGACTCTCCCTCAAATACTCAACCCAATGGGATAAAATAAATATGTCATGAATAGGATCGGGGTAATAGATGAGAGAATTTAGCTTGTGTGTTTTTATTGGACCACTTTTTTTACATTATCAACTCCCTTACAAAGTGAAGCAAATGCAGTGGAACAAGGACAATCTATTCAATAAATGGTGCTGGGAAAACTGGACAGCCACATGCAAAAAAATGAAGCTAGACTACTACCTCACACCCTGCACAAAAGTCAACTCAAAATGGATAAAAGACCTGAATGTAAGACCAGAAACCATAAAATGTATAGAAGAAAATATAGGCAAAACTCTACATGACATACATCTCAGCAAAATCTTGAAAGACACATCCCTCAAAGCAAAGGAAGTAAAAGACAATATAAACAGATGGGATTATATCAAAATAAAAAGCTTCTGTACAGCAAAAGAGACATTAACCAAAAC